>CATKHJ010313867.1:0-20505 GCA_949750685.1 Vernicia montana
GCTCGGTTCTTCAAGCATTTTCTTCCTTAAAGAACCTAATTGATCAATGTAATTTCTCCATTGTTTCTGTATGTATTTGACATACTTTAGTGCTCCATGTGTGTATCAAAGAGAGAGATATCCTTTTGGCCTTTATGGCATGTATGGATGATTTCTTATATATTGCTTATAAGAACTATGGGCTTGTGAGATTATATGTGTTAGTATGTGGTTGAGTTCATGAGATTACGAGTATGTGAAGATATGAATATATATAAATATATATATATATAAATATATATATATATATATATATATATATACATGTATGAGTATGAGACATGATAAGATTATGAGATAGATGAGTTTCTTTACGAGCATGATTTTAGGTTCTGATCCTTGGGATAAGGGAGTTAATTGTTATGATATTATAAGAATTATGAGATGAGAAGGGTTCTACGGGTTTTTGGTGGCCTTAAGCCTATCCATGCCCTAGGACCGTCACAGTTGCAAATTTGGGCTGTGACAGAACCCTAAGGCATAAATGCATAATTCTTTCATGACCACCAATTGTTTTATTAATAATTAATATTTGAATATTCCATTTTATTGTATACATGAACCCAAATGATAACTCTTCTTGATATTGATTTGAAACCATGATTATTGATTTCCATCGTACACCTTATATAATTGAGAACCGAAAGTAGAAAACCCTAATTCTGATGTGGGGTAAAACATCAGGCATTGTACACAGTGTACTCCGATAGATAGAGGAAAGTATCCATGTCCTATCTAGGGAGGGCTTGTTGCCCAAGCTGTAATATCTTATCAATCTTACGTATTGGTGAAGGTATGCTCCGATAAGATGAGTCGCTACTTTGATATCAATATGACGAGTAAGTTCTATGCCTCAGTTCTCGATAATGCCTTTGAGCATAATGTCATTTATATGGAGAACGTTAAGACATAATTACTTGATACTCTTGTTGTACTGATATGATTCTGCTGAATATGATATGTTATTGTTATTGCCACCAATCGATTGATGTTATTGAAACGATTGGTTAATGATTGTAACCATTTGATTATTGATATTGAACCTATTGTTTATTGTTATTGAATCCAATCGTTTGTTATTATTGAACTGATTGGTTATTGATATTGATTGATAAGAACCATAAACTGCTATTGTAAACCGACCTTGAATCACCAAGCTTCATAGGTTATGGTAGTATAATCTTTACTCACTGCTCTATCTCATTAGTGATTCCATTTTTTCAAGTGAGCTATAGTTTATCAGTTCAGTTTCCAAGGCATTCTTCTCCAATCCTCGGAAACTTAAGTGATTAATGTAAAAGCTCAATTCCTTATATTTATTTTGTATTAATGATAATGAAAACATTTAGATGCTTCATGGTAAATATAAAGAATGGTAAATTGTATTGGATGATAATCCTTTTAGGCCTTTAAGATGTTAAATTATTATAAAATGATGTCGTATTTGAATTATGAATGTCATTGATGAATATGGATTAGCATGGTTGTCTGGTTTAGATCTTGGGAGATTGTATGTGATTGGATAGCATGATATCGTTATGGATGATAGAATGGCAAGGTTCCTACGATTTTCGGTGGCCTTAAGCCTACTCATGCCTTAAGATCATCGCGGCTCGAAAGTCGGGTCGTGACAAAGTTGGTATCAGAGCATAGGTTAAAGTCTAGAATAGACTCTAATAGGTTGTATGAGTTGTATAGAATAAGTAATACCATGAAGCATAAGAAATTCCTTATTATCAATTGAAGTCATCATTATATGCGAATCCGCGTTATCCTTATATGTTAAGAAATCTTATACAAGTTTATATGATACCGTATAGATGCCACCAAGAAGAGGACATCCTCCTCTTCGTAGGGGACCTCAACGCCCTGGAAGGAGAGCAGCATCCGATGCTGCATCTATTCATGAAGAACCACCTAGAAATAGGCAAAGGGTACAACATGATGAAGATGATTATGTGCCACCACCTCAAGTGGATCCTATTGAACTCTTGAGGCAAGAAATAAGGGAGTTGAGAGAGGAGAATCAAGCTTTGAGGGAAGCTCAACAAGCTCCTCCACCTCCTCCTAGAGTACCACCGGCACCTAGAGAGACTAGAGCCCCTCAACCTCCACAAGTTCCTATGTACGATAAGAGGGAGAGAAGAGTAATTGATGAAGGTGGAGTCTCTATACAAGACTTCAAAAGATTAAAGCCTCTGGAATTCAAGGGTGAGGAAGGTGCAGAACCTCAAGAATTCCTTGACAAGATGGATAAATTGGTTCGATGATTACCTTATTATGATGCAAGGGTAATTGAGTTGGTGGGTCTCCAACTAGAGATGGATGTTTGGGATTGGTATGCTAGGGATGTTGAGAAGAGGTTATATAGTGATAATCCTCCTACATGGGCTATCTTCAAGCAAGAGTTCATGGATTAATTGATGGCAGAAGGGGAAAGATAGAATAGGGCTTTATAGTTTGAATAGTTAAGCAAAAATCGGGGATGTCTATTTCTGAGTATGCAAGGGAGTTCAATTGCCTTAGCAAATTTGCTCCCTACATAGTCCCAACGAAAGCTAACCGAGTGGAGAGATTTAGAATGGGGTTGATAACACCCTTGTATAATGCTTTTCTCTCTGTGGACTTTCCATCTTTGGCTAAGTTGATTGATGAGGCCATGTTGATGGAGGTAAGACATAAGACTGAGAGAGCAGCTAGAGCAGAAAGAGACTAGAGGCACAAGAATAAGAACAAGGTGCAAGAAAACCAAGGCAAAGGAAAGGGAAATAGTATAAAGATACAAGCTACTGAGATTCAAGCTCCTTCTTCAGTGCAAAGCCAGTCTAGAGGGGGAGGCCAAGGTAGAGGCCAAACCCATAGCATTTATGTGGCTTCTGCACTTGAGAATTTCAGTACCCTGAGACCTTCACAGCAAAGATTCATTTTTCCCACTTGTCCTACCTGTAGGAAGAATCATATGGGTACTTGTAGGCTTGCCATTGGGGCATGCATGGGTTATAGTCATATGGGCCATTATGTTAGAGATTGTCCTCACAAGAAAGGACAACACAGTGCACCTACAATTCAGATGGCTAGATCAGAAGTACGGGGTTCATATGGCCGTGGAAGAGAGACGAGCCAATCATTTGGTGTTTGACTCACTACTGAAGAGAATGGAAAGGGAAAGGTATTTGCAATGAATTAGCAGGAAGCCAGAGTAGCTAATACCATTATCACAGGTATTATTCCTATCCAGGGCATTTATGCACGAGTCTTGTTCGATTCTGGTGCCACACATTCATTTGTGTCACCGAGTTTCGCAAGGAAATGGGGGAAGAGTAGAGAGAAAATGAAAGTTCCCTTAGAAGTGTCTACACCTCTAGGGGAAGTTATAGATGTGCATTATGAGTACATTGCATGCATGGTAGAGATCGATGGGAAAAAGTTCCCGAGTGACTTAGTTGAGTTAGAAGTATTTGAGTTTAATGCAATACTTGGCATGGATTGGTTGTCTCAACACCATGCACATATTGACTATCAGGAGAAGAGAATGGATTTCAAGAATGGAGGATAAGATGTATTTGTGTATCAAGGGGATAGAACCGACATTCCTTCTAACCTCATATCGATAATTGGGGCTAGAAGATTGTTGAGGAAAGGATGTAAGGGGTATTAGGCCAAGTAGTTCGTCATGGGGTGCACCAGTCCTCTTTGAGAAGAAGAAGGACGGTTCCAAGAGACTTTGCATCGATTATCAGCAGTTGAACAAATTAACTATCAAGAACAAGTATCATGTGCCAAGGATTGATGACTTATTTGATCAGTTACAAGGAGCAATTTGCTTTTCTAAGATTGACCTCAGATCGGGCTATCATCAGCTCAAGATTAAGAATGAGGACATTCACAAGACTTCCTTTAGAACAAGGTATGGCCATTATGAGTTTACGATGTTGCCTTTCGGCTTAACCAATGCTCCTGCGGCCTTTATGGATTTAATGAACCAAGTGTTCAAGCCTTTCTTGGATAAATTTGTAATAGTCTTCATTGATGATATCCTTATTTACTCCAAGAACAAAGAAGAACACGAAGAGCATTTGAGAATGGCATTGCAGACCTTGATTGAGCACAAATTATATGCCAAACTGTCGAAGTGTGAGTTTTCGCTCGATTGTGTATGTTTCTTAGGGCATGTGGTCAGCAAGGATGGAATTAAAGTTGATCCAAAGAAGATTGAAGCAGTGTCAAGTTGTCCTAGACCAACGAATGTGACAGAGGTCCGTAGTTTCCTTGGTTTGGCAGGTTATTATAGGAGATTTGTCAAGGATTTCTCAAAAATAGCTTCGCCAATGACCAAGTTAACTAGGAAGAAAGTGAAGTTCATTTGGGATGATGATTGTGAAAAGAGTTTTCAACAACTCAAGATATGTCTTACTACAGCTCCAGTGCTTGCATTACCAGAAGGATCAGAAGGATTTGCGATTAGCTGTGATGCTTCAAGAGTAGGATTGGGATGTGTCTTATGCAACATGGGAAAGTGATTGCATATGCTTCAAGACTGTTGAAGAAGCATGAAATGAACTATCCTATGTATGATCTAAAGATGGCAGCGGTAATCTTTGCTCTACTGATATGGAGGCATTATCTCTATGGCTAGAAGTGTGAAATCTACACCGATCACAAGAGTCTCCATTATATCTTACAACAAAGAGATCTAAATCTAAGGCAAAGAAGATGGGTAGAGTTACTAAAGGATTATGACTGTCAGATTCATTACCATCTGGGCAAAGCTAATGTGGTTGTAGATGCTTTGAGTCGGAAATCAATAGGAAGCCTAGCTCACATTGCAACGGAGAAGAAGCCATTGGTTAAAGAGTTGAAAGAATTGTTCAACAAGGGGTTGAAATTGGAGATTTTCGAATCTCAAGTGTTTATGGCACACTTTCAAGTGAAGCCTATATTGATTGATGAGATAAAGGCATTGCAAGACAGTGATCCTTCACTGGTTAAGCTAAAGAAAGAAGTTTGAGAAGGCCAAGAAGTAGAATTCCAGTTGAAAAATGATGTATTGATGTATGGGAATCGGTTATGTGTACCGAATGTAGATGGACTTAAAGAAAGGGTAATGAAAGAAGCACATCGAGCTCTATATAGTATTCATCCAGGTGCAACCAAGATGTATCATGATTTGAAAGATTATTATTGGTGGCCTGGTATGAAGAAAGATGTAGCTATTTTTGTATCTTCTTGCTTGACATGTCAACAAGTCAAGTTTGAGCATCAGAAACCTTCAGGCCTTCTTCAAGAGATCCAATTGCCAGAATGGAAATGAGAGCGAATCACAATGGACTTCGTAGTCAGATTACTAAGGACTTCGAGGGGCTATGATTATGTTTGGGTGATTGTGGATAGATTAACCAAGTCAGCCCATTTTTTAAAAGTAAAGACCACATACACTGCAGCTAAGTATGCTCAGTTGTACTTAGACAAGATAGTGAGCTTACATAGAGTGCCAATATCCATCATCTCGGATAGAGGTACTCAATTTACATCTAGATTTTGGCAAAAGTTGCAAGAAGCATTGGGTACACAATTGAATTTCAGCACGGCTTTTCTTCCACAGATGGATGGGCAATCCGAACGAACCATGCAAACATTGGAAGACATGTTACGTATGTGTGTGCTTAACTTTGGTGGGAATTAGGATTAGTGCCTACCTTTGATAGAATTTGCCTACAATAATAACTATCATTCCACCATTGGCATGGCACCATATGAAGCGTTGTATGGTCGAAAATGTAGATCACCGGTATGTTGGATGAAAGTCAGTGATAAACATGTTGAAGGACCGGATTTGATTAAGGAAACTTCAGAGAAACTGCCAATCATCAGAGAAAGATTGAAAACGGCATTTAGTAAAAAAAAAAAAAAGCTATGCAGATTCGAAGAAAAAAGATGTCAACTTTTCTATAGGAGACCATGTTTTCCTAAAGATCTCTCCTATGAAAGGTTTGATGAGGTTTGGAAAGAAAGGAAAACTTTCTCCACGGTACATAGGGCCATTTGAGATATTAGACTGAATCGGCAATGTATAGTATAGGCTAGCTCTTCCTCCGAGCTTAGCCCATATGCATCTGGTGTTTCATGTTTCGATGTTGAGAAAATATGTATCGAATCCATCGTATATTCTACAACCTCAAGTAATAGAAATGGATAAAGATTTATCATATGAAGAAATTTCAATTTCGATTGTCGATCGACAAGTGAAGAAGCTTCGAAACAAGGAAATAGTATTGGTAAAAGTTCATTAGAAGAAGCATGATTATGATGAATGTACTTGGGAGGATGAACAAGATATGATATGTAAGTATCCTCAATTGTTCTTTGTATAGTTGTGTTTATGCCATGTATTTACTATATAATGTAAATTCGATGACGAATTTTCTATAAGGAGGGGAGAATGTAATACCCTGAATATATATGCATGGATCTTTTGTTGACTATATGAATGATTTATAGATAGTATATCATGAGTTTTGATGTGTTAGAAATGGGTTCGTGGAAAGTGGGTCACATTCCCCACTAACACCATATTTTCAGTAATTGATTATTTCAAGGTTCATTGAACCTAGACACTATCCATCCTTTCCATTGAACTTGAGCAAATCACCATTTGCTAACTATCATCTTCTTCATTTCTCTAAAAGCTCTCAAGAACAAAAACTCTCTTCTTTTTCTTCTTTCTTTTCTTCAATTGATTAGAGCAAATCATCATCAAGAGAAAGCTTTAAAGGTAATCATCTAAATCTTTTTCTTCATTTAGATCTTGTATTATGCTTATTGCCTTGAGATTCTTCTTCTTCTCTTTCTTTTGGTTTACCCAAATGGGTTTCTATAAAAGGGATTTCTTTGAGAAATGCTTTTAGATGATGATTTGTAAACATGACTTTAAGAGTATTGAGTGTAAGAAAATGGATTTCCAAAAAGGATTTCAAATTTTCTCATTTGATGATAATGGGTTTGAGCAAATGGGTTTTTAGAATCCTTTGTTGATTCTATGTTTTGATTAATGAAATGAAATTGGTTTTGAGTCAATTACATGATATGGAAAGTGATTTGGTTTGGGAAAGAATTGGTTAAAAATTTCTCTTTTCAAGCTATATGATGATTTTGCTCGAGTGCCCTACCCAGGATCGTCACATGTGCAGACACACGACCGTGTATTTTGATATGTGATAAGATTTTTAGAATATGTGTAAAATTCCCAGTGTCACACAGGCAGACACACGACTGTGTGTCTGGGCATGTGATAAGCTTCTTAGGATTTTGGATAATTTCCCTCTTATCACATGGGTGACCACACGATCGTGTGGTGAACCGTGTGACGTATTTATATTTCTATAATTAGCTCCAATTTCATTTCTACCCAACTTCTTAGAGTTCTTAAACTCATATTCTCTCAAATTTCTCTCAATCTACCTTCATTAATGATCAAGAAAGATCATTTATTGCTTCTTTAAGAGGATCTAAGGTTAAGGAAACCAATTCCTCTCTTCATTTGTCCAAGCATTTAAGTGGAGGAAAGTAAAGGTTTATGCATTTTCTTCATCTCCCTTTTAATTCATTTCATTGGGCTTAAGGTTTGGGTGAGATTAAGTTAATTTAGCATCATTAGCATTGTTATATGAGTCAAGTTGTTAGATTATTGAATTATTATTATTTTCTATTTGGGTTTCTATAGATTCTTATAGAGATTCAAGAAGAGATGATGATGGAGGATGTGACCATCACATTTCTTTGCTCTAGGGATTGATCTCAAGATTATTTTGGATTCTTCATTGTTAAGGTGAATGATTATTATACTACTATGATTGTGTTTGAACCCTAAGGCATAAATGCCTAATTCATTCATGACCACCAATTGTTTTATTGATAATTGATATTTGAATATTCCATTTTATTGTATACATGAACCCAAATGATAACTCTTCTTGATATTGATTTGAAACCATGATTATTGATTTCCATCGTACACCTTATATGATTGAGAACCGAAAGCAGAAAACCCTCATTCTGATGTGGGGTAAACCATCAGGCATTGTACATAGTGTACTCCGGTGGATAGAGGAAAGTATCCATGTTCTAGCTAGGGAGGGCTTGTTGCCCTAGCCGTAAGATCTGATCAATCTTACGTATTAGTGAAGGTATGCTCCTATATGATGAGCCTCTACTTTGATACTGATATGATGAGTAAGTTCTATGCCTCAGTTCTTAGTAACGCCTTTCAGCATAATGTCATTTATATAGAGAACGTTAAGACATAGTTACTTGATACTCTTATTGTACTGATATGATTTTGCTAAATATGATATGTTATTGTTATTGCCTCCAATCGATTGATGTTATTGAAATGATTGGTTAATGATTGTAACCATTTGATTATTGATATTGAACCTATTGTTTATTGTTATTGAATCCAATCGTTTGTTATTATTGAACCGATTGGTTATTGATATTGATTGGTAAGAACCATGAACTGCTATTGTAAACCCACCTGGAATCACCAAGCTTCACAGGTTATGGTAGTATAATCTTTACTCACTGCTCTATCTCATTAGTGATTCCATTTTTTCAGGTGAGCTATAGTTTATCAGTTCAGTTTCCAAGGCATTCTTCTCCAATCCTCGAAAACTTAAGTGATTAATATAAAAGCTCAATTCCTTATATTTATTTTGTATTGATGGTAATATAAACATTTAGATGCTTCACAGTAAACATAATGAATAGTAAATTGTATTGGATGATATTCTTTTTTGGCCTTTAAGATGTTAAATTATTGTAAAATGATGTCGTATTTGAATTATGAATGTCATTGATGAATAGGGATTAGCATGGTTGTCTGATTTAGATTTTGGGAGACTGTATGTAATTGGATAGCATGATATCATTATGGAAGATAGAATGACAAGGTTCCTATGGGTTTTCGGTGGCCTTAAGCCTACCCATACCCTAGGATTGTCGCGGCTCGAAATTCGAGTCGTGACACAATGCCTACTTCAAAGTCAGATGTCAAAAAGTAGTATGTTTAAGTAAATTTATTTAAAAATAACATGTTAAGGTATATATTTTTTAAAATTAGCATAGCTAGAAAAAAAAAAAAAAAAAAAAAAAAAAAAAAAAAAGCCCTTTATTACAAGCTGAAGTGCATTTGAATGCTAGTTATTGTTGGAGAAGCCTTACCATTGCTATTCTTTTAATAAGAGAGGGGATTATTTGGCATATTGGAAATGGTGAACATTTATTGATTTGGGAGGACCCTCGGCTACCTTTGCCGCCATCTTTTTGTCCAGAAGCATCAGGTTCACCTGCAGCTCAAGTCTAGCATGTGTCAGAATTATTACATGATTAGGCTTGGAATTCTGGTTTAATTAATTTTGTCTTCTTTGCTAGATATGTTGCTTTGATTCTTGAGATTCCTTTGAGTTTGCAAAGTGAAGCTATCAATTTGGATGTTTTTATACGAAGGATGGTTATTATTTAGTCAAATCGAGATATAATCCCGGTAAAATTCAACAAACACACCACAAAAATAACTGAACACAGAAATTTAACGTGGTTCGGCTTTTCAATGCCTACATCCACTAACATAAAATAATTTTCTACTATATGTGATATAAATTACAACACAAGGAATCTATAAATATCCTTGGATTAACCCAACCCAAATTTATAGTATCATTCCTCACATAAACCCGAAAAATTATTACTTTCACCCTCTAGACCCTTAGAGAAAATACCGGTGTTTCCCGTAAATGTTTTCCTACACTTAATACACCTAATTTATATTCAAACTTGCAAACACAAGTTAATCTTGTATAAATTATAAACAAGAATATTTTTCTCTAAAAAATATTCTCACTTCATCTCTATGTTTTTCAAAACAAACTCTTGCCTATTTATAGGTAAGTTCCTCATGCTAACTTTGAATTAGATTGCATGCTAATTCAAAGTTAGTAACCTATCAATTTTGAAGATTTCCATGCCAATTCAAAGTTGGTAACCTACCAATTTTGAAGATTTTCATGCCAACTTTCAAAGTTGATAACCTACCATATTTGAACCAACTTTAAAAGTTTTGCACACTTTTGAATTTTTATTTTAAGTTAAATTCTTACAAATCTCTACCTAACTTAAAAATAAAAATAAAAATAACTATTGGCCTTTTATTTTCCAGCCACACATACCGGAATCAAATCCTAGTCATATTTCCTGATTCCATACACAGCCAATACTCCATGTATAGCTGCACCCGAGTCATTAACACTACTTGACTTTAGAGAGACCTCCACCTCTCCACCTTATTTTCATGATGTCTTAAAAATACATCACTCAAAATCGTCATCCACTATTAGGTTGTTTTCATCATCTTTAACCTTGCCTTTGTCCTTCTTACTTGGACAATCATTTTTTATAATGGTCATACCATTTGCATCTGTAGCACTGAATATCTTTCAAATTCCTGGCTTTGGATCTTGATCTGTCATATTGAGATCCACCCGGGCCAAATGATTTCCCCCTTTGATGCTCCACCGTAAGTGCTTCATCTACTCGATTCTCATTTTTGTCCTTCCTTCGAGTTTGAAGTGACACTAACTGTGCCTGAGCTTGCTCGATGGTTATTGTCTCCTTTCCCACGAGCATTAAATCAACAAAATTTTCATAGGAGTCAGGGAGTGAGGTAAGAAGAATTATCGCCTTATCTTCTTCCTTAATTTCTTCATCAATTAATTTTAATTGATTAATAATTCCATTGAACTCATTCATGTGCTCCACCAGATTATCACCATCTACCATCTTTAGCTTGTACAATTTCCGCTTCAGATGTAATTTGTTGGTTAAACTTTTAGCTAAATAAAGCTTTTCCAGTTTCTCCCAAATTTTTGTTGCAGAGTCTTCATCAATAACATTGTTTATAATGTTATCTGCAATGCAAAGGCGTATCGTACTAACACATTTCTCTTCAAGTTCTTTCCACTCTTCTTCAGTCATTTTTCCTGTCGTTCCTTTTTCTTTTCCCAACAAGGCTTTCGCCAAACCTTGTTGAGTTAAGAAATCCTTTACCCTTCTTTGCTAAAGAGTGAAACTACTCATTCCATCAAATTTATGTACTGCGAAAATTAAGGATGAATTATTTGCCATATTTATTGAATTTAACCCTCACTGCTACAACACCCGTTTTTGCTACAGGATCTGAATTAACACAGTACCTCTGAGTACTATTCACAGCAGCAATGATTTTAACACAGGCCTTTGAACCAAAGGCTCTGATACCACTTGTTGGGAATTAATCCCGGTAAAATTCAACAAACACACTACAAAAATAACTGAACACAGAGTTTAACGTGGTTCGGCTTTTCAATGCCTACATCCACTAACATAAAATAATTTTCTACTATATGTGATATAAATTACAACACAAGAAATCTATAAATATCCTTGGATTAACCCAACCCAAATTTATAGTATCATTCCTCATATAAACCCGAAAAATTATTTATTTCACCCTCTAGACCCTTAGAGAAAATACTGGTGTTTCCCTTAAATGTTTTCCCACACTTAATACACCTAATTTATATTCAAACTTGCAAACCCAAGTTGATCTTGTATAAATTATAAACAAGAATATTTTTCTCTCAAAAGGATGGTCATTATTTAGTCAAATCGAGATATAATCTGGCTAGAGCTCTTGCATCTCGCAATCAAGGTTGTGGCAGGATATTTGGTCTATGGATGTTCCTATACAACAAATTATCTTTTTATGACACTTGTTCTCAAATTTTATTGCTACTATGGAAAAACTTTTGTTGAGACATGTTCCTGTTGACCCTCTTTGTTCTTTGTGTGGTATTGAGTTTGAAATAGATCCTCATCTTTTCAAAAGTTGTTCATATTGTAAGAAATGTTGGAGCTTATATAGTCATGGGAGTGCCAACCTCAAAAGCTAGCTATTGAGGTTGGAGAATCCAATTATATATAAGCTCATTCAACATCTTATATTTAATCAATGTGGGATCTATCCCTACATCCAATTCTTCATTTAATTATTTTTCAGTCTTAACACTCCCCCCTCAAGTGTCAACTGGGTCTAAGTTGACACTTGACAATCATATGGTGATCACTGTCCGGATCACCTGGGAACATAGCCCACAATTCTTTTATCTTCTTCATTAATTCTTTTTAATTCGATTCCGGATCACCTGGGAACATAGCCCACATTACTTTTATCTTCTTCATTAATTCTTTTTAATCTGATTCCTTTGAATCGAACCTGCTCTGATACCATGTAAGAAATGTTGGAGCTTATATATTGAACAAGTTAAGATCTAGATCTAGAAGAAGAATAACTTCTTTATTCATCAAAAGTCAATGAAAACAGTTACTAGTTTCAGTATATATATACAGGAACACAGCTTAACAAAGAAGCTTAGTAACTAATCTAACCACAAAGTATCAAACTAATTACACGTGTTAGCTATTAATAAATCTAACTAATAACTTAAGTCAGCTTAGTCAGCAGCTTCAGTAACTCTAGTATTCTCTTCATCCCCCCTCAAGTTGGAGCTTATGGATTGAATATACCCAACTTGGACAACAACCTGTAGAATTGTGGACCAGAAAGTGCCTTTGTAAAGATGTCAGCAAGTTGTTCTGTAGTAGAAATATGTTGAGGATGAACAAATCCTTCCTTGTATTTATCACGAACCAAATGGCAATCAATTTCCAAATGTTTGGTGCGTTCGTGAAATACAGGATTTGCTACAATGTGTAAAGCTGCTTTGTTGTCACACCAAAGAGGAATTGGAAGCTGAACAGGAACTTGTAGATCACCCAAAATGTAGGTACACCATTGCAATTCACAAACAGTGGAAGCAAGGCTTCGATACTCTGCTTCAGCAGATGAGCGAGAGACAGTAGTTTTTTTTTTTTTCATGAAATTAATGCTGGTCCAAGAAACAAACAATAACCTGTAAGTGAACGTCTTGAATCATAACATGATGCCCAATCAGTATCGCAATACCCTTTTAATTGCAGAGAATTATTGGTGGGATAGAAAAGGCCTTGCGCTGGTGTGCCTTTCAGATATCACAAGAGGTGAATTGCAGCATTCCAATGATCTTGAGTTGGTTGTGCAACAAATTGGCTTAATTGATGCACTCCAAAAGTAATATCAGGTCGTGTGAAGGTTAAATAGAGAAGTCTTCCAATTAACCTTCAATATTTTTCAAGTGCAGTCAAAATAGAGCCAGAAGAATTAGAAAATTTCAACCCCTTTAGAAGTGGAGTAAAAGCTAGTTTTGCACCAAGTAGACCAGCATCTTTAATTATGTCCAGAGCATACTTGCGTTGGCTGAGATATGTTCCTTCATCATTGCAAGCTATTTCAATGCCAAGAAAATACTTGGCATAACCCATGTCTTTGATAGTAAAAGCAGAATGAAGGAACTGTTTGACTAAATTGATTTCATCTTCATTTGTTCCTGTTAATAGTACGTCATCAACATAAACAAGCAAAGCCAAGAAGGAAGTAGATGATCTTTTTGTAAACAAGCAGTGATCATGTTTGGACTGTTGAAAACCAAACAAATGCAGGTGAGAACAAAGTTCAGAATTCCATTGCCTTGAGGCTTGTTTCAAGCCATAGAGAGATCTTTTTAACCTGCAAACTTCTTCTTTCTTAGCTTTGGTATATCCTTCAGGTGGAAGCATGAAAACTTCCTCATCAATATACCCATGTAAAAAGGCATTATTTATGTCAAGTTGATGAATAGGCCAGCTATGTGCTGTAGCAATAACCAAGAAAATTCTAACAGTGACAGTCTTTACAACTGGAGAAAAACTATCAAAGTAATCAAGCCCTTCAATCTGATGGTATCCCTTTGCTACTAAACGTGCTTTGAACCTTTCAACTGATCCATCTAGATTGAGTTTCACCTTATACTCCCAGTTACACCCAATTGCTTTCTTTCCTGGTGGAAAAGGTGTCAATTCCCAAATCTCATTCTGTTCTAAGGCCTGTAATTCTGTGTTCATGGCTTAAACCCATTCACTTTGAGTACAAGCCTGACTATATGAATTAGGTTCTTGGATCTGTGATACATTACCAATGAAGGTCATATAGGCATCAAAGAATATGGAATTAGCTAGATAAGGGTATGTGGGTGGTGTATATACAGTAGGATGAAGACAAGAAGACTGAGGTTGAGTAATAGCAGTGGCCTGAGTATGAGGTAATGTATATGATGGGGTAAAAGTAAAATTAGTAACAAAGTCAGACAACCAAGTTGGTTTAGATCTGGTTCTAGTGCTATGTCTCAAATTTGGTGGTGAGGGAACAACAATTTCTAAATCAGGTTCTATAACAAATTGTATAGCAGGTTCTAAACAAGGAATAGTTGAAGGAGAATTTGATGATGTTGGTAGGCTAGGTGACTGAGTAGATGGATCTTGATTATGTAATTGGGATGAATGATTGGTTTGAATAGGATCAGAATTAATAGAAGAATCAGTTTGATCAGAAGAGGCAAATGGAATTATAGAAGACTCAGAATTATCAGGACAAACAGGTAAAGGTGTGTGAGTGTGATCAAACACAGATTGGTTAACAGTAGCAAAAGGAAATAATTCTTCATGGAACAATACATCTTTGGAAGTAAAAAGTTGGTGAGAGTCCAGATCATACAATTTATAAGATTTTTTACCTGGTTCATAACCCAAAAATATACATTTAAAAGCCCTTGGTTCAAATTTATCCTTTTTAGGTCTGGTGTTAGTTGCATAGCAAAGGTAACCAAAACATTTCAGGTTTGAATAATTTAGTGGTTTATGGTATAGCTTTTCAAAAGGTGTGATCCAATCAAGAACAGAAGAAGGTAATCTGTTTATGATGTATGTTGCCATCAGTAGTGCATGACCCCAAAATTTTTTTGGCAAATTGGCTTGGATCATTAGTGCTCTAGCAACCTGCAAAAGGTGCTTGTGTTTTCTCTCTACAACTCCATTTTATTGTGGAGTGTAAACACAGCTCCTTTGATGTAGCATTCCTTTGGTTTTGAAAAAAGTTTGTAATTCTTAGTTACAAAACTCACTGCCATTATCAAATCTCAAGGTCTTAATTTGTTTTCCAAATTGAGTTTGGATCATAGTTATGAAGGACATAATGGTAGCAGCGGTATGTGATTTATAGGCCATTAAAAAACTCCAAGTTCTTCTACTATAGTCATCCACTATAGTAAGCATGAATTGTGCACCAGTAATAGAGGGTTGTTTATATGGACCCCACAGATCAACATGGATGAGATCAAAAGAAGCAGAAGATTGAGTGACACTCACAGGAAATGGAAGCCTGTGTTGTTTAGATTATGGACAAACATCACAGAAGGATAATTGTTGACAATCTGAATGTGTAAGAAAAGGTAAATGTTTAAGAGCAGAGATTGAAGCATGGCCAAGTCTTTTATGCCAAAGAGACATAACAGACATAGAAGTATTATTGATATAGCAAGGATTATTACACTCAGATTGATAAACCTGTACAATAGAAGATTCAGAAGCAACAAAGTTGTTTATTGATTCAGAATGGAAACTATTTTTATCTAAGATATAGAGATTTCCTAACAATCTACCCACTGCTATTATCTTTTCAGTCTTCAGGTCCTGCAAAACACAATTGGTTGGGTAAAATATAAGAATTAAACTAGTGACTCTCAAAAGCTGGCTTACTGACAAAAGGTTAAAGGTAAAACCAGGTAAATACAAGACATTGGTCAAGGTTAATGTTTTATGAAGTATGGCAGTACCAATGGAGTGAACAAATTTGGTAGTTCCATTTGGTAAGTACACAGGTATATCAAAGTAAGGTTTCATGTAAGTTTTGAGTAATTGTATTGAATTGCACATATGATTGGAGGCTCCTGTGTCAATGATCCAAAAATCCTTATCACATAGCCCAAATGTACTCAAAGCAAAAGTTAATGCATAGTTCAAGGCATAGTGAATACCTGCAAAACCAGCTAAGTGAGCAAAGTTGATTTCCCTTCATATACTTTACTATTTCTTATTGTATCACATCAGACAGATTAGCTATCTCCTTCCCTTTACCAGAAGATTTTTTAGTTTCTCCATCAAATGGTGTCTCTACCATATTTGCCAAATGATGTTTCTCAGCTGCTCTTTGCTCTTTTAACTCTAAATACCAGTCTCGATATCCATTCAATTTGAAGCAACTGTCTCTTGTATGACCATTTCTATTACAGTGGCCACAAAATTGATTTTCCTTTTCTTTCTTATTTTGTTCATACCTTTTAGAACCTCCTCTTCCTGTGCCAGATTTTGTTAAATCCTTTCTAACACCTTGTGTATTAGTTGATCTCGCAAACAGAGCATTAGTTCCCACATTATCAGTAAACATCATGTTCACTTGCCTCTGTTTTTCAACCTTTTGAATCATAGAATAAGCTTTGTTTATTGATGGTAAAGGATCCATTACTAAAATCTGGTTTCTAATATGATCATAACTATCATTAAGACCCATAAGAAACTGCATGAGTCTTGTAGAAGTAGTAATTTTAGAAATAGATCTAGAAGCACCACAAGTGCATCCACAAATACAATGTGGTACAGGCATTAAACAGTTGATTTCATCCCACAATTTCTTAATCTTGTTATAGTACTGAGCCACAGTTAGGTTTCCCTGTGAAATTGAACTCATATCCCTCTGGATTTGGTATAACAATGGTCCATTTTTTTCACCAAATCGTTCTTCTATCTCCTCCCATAATTCTTTTGCAGACGTACAATAGAGAAAAGCTTCAGCTATGTCTTTCGTCATCGAATTCAAAATCCATGATGTAACCATCAGATCTACTCTCTTCCATTGTTCAAAATTAGGTGAACCTAGATCTGGTTTTTCACAACTTCCATCCACAAATCCAAGTTTAACCTTAGCACCTAGTGCTATCTTCATAGATCGACTCCAAGGTAAAAAATTGTTACCTGTTAATGGTGCTGTGACCAGAGTCATCCCAGGGTGATATGATCCTTGCAGAAACAAAGGATCACCATTATTGATGTTCGTAAGATCAGCCATTGGTTCTCTCGCTTGTCCTCTGTTTACTCTAGCTTCAACTCGATCTACTCCATGTACAAATCCTTCTTCATATCCATCATCCATTATACAAACTTGTATTCAAGCTCCATCAAAATCAATATCCTGATCGAACTTGCTCTGATACCATGAACAAGTTAAGATTCAGATCTAGAAGAAGAATAACTTCTTTATTCATCAAAAGTCAATGAAAACAGTTACTAGGTTCAGTATAATATATACAGGAACACAGCTTAACAAAGAAGCTTAGTAACTAATCTAACCACAAAGTATCAAACTAATTACACGTGTTAGCTATTAATAAAACTAACTAATAACTTAAGTCAGCTTAGTCAGCAGCTTCAGTAACTCTAGTATTCTCTTCACATATATCAGTAATTTTTGGGCGGGCCTCTTCTATTGGACTGCCAGTAACTGAAGTTCATAGTGATTCAATATGGCGGATTGGATTGAACATGTTTTTATAGTTCTTCCTTGTGAGCAGCGTGCATTATTTGTTGCTTTGTTGGACCATTTATGGTGGTGTCGTAATCAGAAGGTTTGGGAGGGAGTTGTGCTAGCAACTCATCCTGTGGCAGCACGAGCAGCTCATAGGCTACATAAGTTACTCCAAGCGAAGGAAAGAGATATAGACGACACGTCCCAAGTAACTAGGAACTCTGTTGGAATTAATGGCAGATGGATTAGACTTCCAGTTGGTGTGCTTAAGTTGAATGTAGATGCTGCTCTGTGCAATGAAGCAAGGAAGGGATCCGTTGGTGTTGTAATTAGGGACCATGGGGGTGAGTGTTATTGCAGCTATGCTTGGATTAGTTTGTTGTTCCATAAATTATGGAAACCACGGCTTTTCGAGAAGCTCTATAGTGGATGCGTCAATCAGTTTGGAAATATGGTATGGTGGAATCGAATTGCATGGCTCTGGTTCAGAAAGTACGTAGAGCAGGGGAGGATCATACACAGCAAAATTTTGTGGTAGAGGATATTCATAGCTTGCTTGCAAATGGTGTTTGCTTGCATCATGTTAGAAGAGCTACAAAATGGAGTAGCCATGCTTTAGCTGTTGGAGCAAGTAGTTCTAGACCCGCTTTATGGCTTAGTTCAGTTCCAGTGTATGCCTTAGAGGCTTAAATCCTTGATGTTCAATTTTTCAATTAATAAAGATGATTTCTTTTACCTCAAAAAAAAATTTAAAAAAAAAAACTGCAAATGGTGTATACACCCCAATATGAAAATTACACATGGGTGTTATGAGAGTATTAATGTCTTTACAATTTTTTTTTACCAAATGGTGTTAATGTCTTTACATAGAATAAAACAATGGATATATTTATAATAAAACAGGTCTACTTCCAATCCAAAACCCATAAAAAATAGATCTACTTTCAATCCAAAATGCATGGCAGTCCCTATTTTCATCTCATAAAAATAGATATACATTGATTTTCACACATATTTATAAAATATTAATAATATAGTTAAATCAATAAATTTTGCTTAGTATTTTTCTAAAATATCCTTTCATTAATGATATAAACCATTGATTAAGAGGCAGAATGAAAGAATTAACTAATGCATGAATGTGCATGCATGGCAGTATAATTATCAATAGGGTTATTACAAAATAATTCATGAATTTTTATGAAAATTGTAATTTTTGCATGAACTTTCAATTTTGGCAAATTGAATCACATTGTTTTTTTGGCAAATTATGCACCGATTAGACTTCAGGCTAAATATTAATAAAAAATTTGGCAAAAATATTCTAACATGGCAAAAATATTAATAAAAATTGCCACGTCATATTCGACCGCCGAAAATTTGGCCTGAAGTCTGACCGATGTAAAATTTACCAAAAATTTTAAAAATATAATCCAATTTATTAAAATTGAAAGTTCATGTAAAAATAATAATTTTCATAAAAGTTCATAAACGTTTTTGTAAATAACCCTTATCAATAAGAAGAAACGTAAAATGACGATGGATGCCTTGAATAGGGCACTACAAGAAAAACGCAGTTTACCGACAGATTATTTAGTCGGTAATCTGTCGGTAATAAAGCTTACCGACGGAATACCGACTAAATAATAAAGTCGGTTTTTTCCTTGTCGGAAAAAAAAAATACTGACTGAAAACGCATTTGTCGGTAATTACCGACTGAAAATGTAGTCGGTAAATTGGTTTATTTTTGTCGGTAAATACATAAATATTTTGTCGGCTAACAAATTACCGACTGAAAATTTGGTCGGTAAATGTTATATTTTTGTCAGTAAATACAAAAATAATTTGTCGGCTAATAAATTACCGACTGACAATTTAGTCGGTAAATTATTTTATTTCTGTCGGTAAATACGTAATTAATTCGTCAGCTGACAAATTACAGACGAAAAATTTAGTCGGTAAATAGATAATATGTTGTCAGTAATTTATAAAATTTATTTCTCAACTTAGCTTTACCGACTAATATTCCGTCAGTAAATTGAGTAACAAACCCTATTGTCGGTATTTAGCCGGTAATTCAATTATCTGGCAATAAAAATTATTAATTTTTTTTAGCTTTTTTTTTAATTCGATTTTAAAATCAAATATAAATAATAAAAATATTTATATTATATGTATATAATCAAAATATAACATAGACTTAAAAAAAACAATAATATTATATATAAATGAGAAAAAAAAATTAAAAATAACATATATATATATATATAAAAGACAATATTCTAATTAATAAACATACATAAAAATTTCATTCGAGATGTTGACTCATCGCTTTATTAGAGCAGGCAGCAAATCATTCGAGAAGAAACCTATTAGTAATGTTTTCATAATTTACACTCACAATCGACAAGAAATGATACAGAACAAGTTTCATCGATTTGTGAATGGTCAATAAACATCATCATCTACATTCAGTTTGGAAGCTTCACATCTTTGACATTGTGCAATCCATCACATCAACAAGGAAATCTGCAACCAAAAATTAAAAAAAAAAAATCACCATAGGTTACAAGTGCAGACTATTTACTAGTGATGAAAAGAGAAATACACATGGCTTTGAGAATCATCACAGGAGAAAAAAAAAAACATGTACCTGCATCTTCTTTAGTGAAACAGAGGGGAGGTGTAATTCTGAAAATATTTCCATAGAATCCACCTTTACCGACTAAGACTCCCATTTCTGTAAAAAATAAGGGTCTATTAAAAACTATAAGTCAACTTAAAGAATAACTGGACCATAAGGTGGGAGAAATACAGACCTTTCATCTGATCCATTACATGTAAAGTTTCAGCCTTTGCAGGAGTTTTATTTTGGTGGTCAGTTA
>CATKHJ010314032.1:0-16453 GCA_949750685.1 Vernicia montana
TTAACTTACCATTTTAAGTAGTTTTTGACTTAATTGAAAATTTTAAGTTGTGACCATTTTATGTTATCAAACCATCTTAAAATTAATAAGTGCTGAAAATATTAAATTAAGTAATAAGTTGGGTTATCAAACACCCCCTAAGTTTAAATTTCAGAGACAACATTTTTCTAATAGGTGTAAAAAAATTCTAGAAGCAAAAAATTCTAGAAGCTTGTTTATCTTCTACCTATTTTATCAATGCACGACAATAAAAATTGATTCATGAGCATAATTTTTAATTTCTTAAAATTTAATTTCTTAAAATTTACAGGTCATAAAACTCATGCCTCGCTTAAAGTAATAAATTAATATTAAAAAAATTTTGGCATCATCAAAACTTAACCAAATACACAAAGATGAACAAATTTATTTGAACTTAAAAATGATTTCATCATCTAAGCTAAAAAGGAAACTCATTTAAATAAACATTTTAAATTACCAGATTTTAAATAAACTCATTTCCAAACTTTATTACTTTTTGGTATAAGATTATTATAAAAAAATTTCATACCTCCAACATAAAGTTCTTTTAAGGATCACAATTCACACTTCAATTATCGACGCCAAAACATGCACATAAGTGAAAAAAATATATTATTCAAATAAAATAAATTATTTCAAATAAAAAATAATAATTTAAATATCATTCATCTAAAATGATGGAATTGGCAAAAACTTACCTTCTAAGTGGGAATATAAATCCCTCAAAAATGAAGGATTATAACATATGAGAAAATTTTCAAAATTCATGAATTTCACCTTCATTTATATCAACTAAACGGTGAATTTAGATAAAATATATGAATTTGATGAATTCTATCATCCAGAATCACTCTATCCAAACAAGGCCTCAAGCTATTTGGATTTTATACAAATATATTACATTATAAGCAAGAAAAGAGAGATACTAATTAATACGTAATTTGAATTTCTCGCTTTCTATTGATGATTTATTTTTAATTAAAATAAAATAAATTTGTGAATATATAATATATAAAAATTGAACTCTAATATTATTTTAGTAGTTATTAAATAAATAATGAGGGTGATAATTGAATTTGAGTCTATTGTCTAAATCACAAATGTAATATTATACTTAGGCATGCATAGATTGTATAATCTTTTAATAATTACTGTCTTTGCTTTATTTTTAGAGAATTTAATCATTTTGTAATTACTTATAAGTTAGAAATATTTATTAAAGTCTATTTAGATAAATACACATTTAAAATAAATATGAATTTTTTTTTATACAAATGAGGGCAAAAACTCACAAAGAGAAACAATTAATAAAATAAATTAGAGCAAATCAGCTCTAATTTAGATGGTGTTTGATAACATCATTCATTACTTAAAGTTAAAAATTTTAATACTTAATTATTTTAAGTTTGTTTGATAACTAACTACGTATTAAAAATTTAAATTAAGTCAAAAATCACTTAAAATGATAAGTTAAAATTTTTAACTTAAAATTTATACTGAATGTAATAAGTGATTAAATTTTTAAATAATTTTACTTTTTAAAAATTATATCACTTATTTTATTTAACACTTAAAATTTAGTACTTAAATTTTACAGCGCTTAATTTTCAATTTTATCAAACACCACTTTAGTGCCGAGTAAAATATTAATATAATATTAAATTTAATTATTCATTTATTTTGATTATTTATCAAAACAAAACATAATGTATTAGATAAGTGAAAATTTAAAATGGATGTATATTTGTTATTAACTTATTATATTAAAATTTATAAATTTTTATTTAAAATATAAATATAAATTTCTGTTAATTATGATTATAGGATGTAAAATTTTATATTTTATTTACAATTAATAATGTAATTATTTATTTTGGTGAATAAATTTTTCAATCTTCCTTTTAAAAAGTCAAATTCTTATTCATGATTCATGAGGCTGTACATAAATCCAAATCCAAACAGTACACTAATTCATATATGACGCTGACATCATAACATCGTATCATGAGATTGTCGATTAAGCCAATACTTTTGTTTTTTCTTCTCTGTTTCCCTTTCTCTTTTCCTTTGGGATGTGAATTTTATTCACATATTCAATCCGACCCATTTAATAAATACAATGAAACGAAATTTTTATTACTTCCGTCCCAATTTTATTTCAAACATATTATTTTATATAAAATTTAAAAGTATATTAAATAATATGTTATTTTTTTATATCATTTATTAAATATAATTTTTTATAAATTTTATGGAAAAGTTAAATTAATATTTAAAGATAAAATAGGTATAAAAAGTAAAAAAAAAATTTTAAAAAAAATGAAACATATTTTTTGGGACATCCCAAAATAGAAAATGTTCCAAACAAAATGGGACGAAGCGAGTAATTTATATCCGAATCAGATTGGATTCGAATTCAGATAATAGTATAACTATATATATATATATATGTGTGTGTGTGTGTGTGAGAGATAGATAAAATAACACAAAAAAAAATTTAAAAGAAAAAAAGAAAAAAATATATATAAATGGGTATACCTGACTTGACCCTCTCCTGCCTCACTGTTCGACCCCGATCCGATCTGAAGCAAGGCATCTGACAGGATGAATATTTTATTTTTTTAAATGGATCAGATTTAAGTTTTTCAAAATCCGCTTCAATGTTCCTTCGACCTTGAACAGAAACCTGAAAAAAAATCCTAAGAAGACACATGAAGCAAAGCGACCACCACCAAATCTGAACTCAGCTGGAAATTATTTGTAGATGGGACGAGCAGTAAAGAGAGCAGTGGCGTAGACATTGTATTGAAGAGTGCCTAAGAATTCTTACTGAAATATGCCATGGGACTAGACTTTGAAACCATAAATAATATTGCCGAATATGAAACAATGATCTAAGGTTTACTATTCACATATTGCCTTCCCTTGGAAGAGTTGACGGTCTCAACTGATAGTAAGACAGGTAGAAGTCCGTTGTCATCCCTACTCTCTCATGCATATTATTTTTGCTCGCAATAGCTTGTAAAATTCATTTTTTTTTAACTATTGATTTTCACACTTTGCATTATTCATATTATATTTTTTCAAAAGCTAATATGTTACTCATATGTAAAGAAATATTATTTTTTTTTATTTTTTATTGTTTATATAATTTAAAGGTAAAAACTTTTAAAAATTTTCACTATTGTCACTATTAATTACTCTTAAATTTACTTTATTATTCAATTATTTATTATTTTAAAATATATGCTTTTTACAAATAAATAGAACACTAATTGATATATGTGTGTTTATGTTTTTAGCATTTTTTTTTATATTTATCTTTCTCTCCTATTCATAAAATTAATACAATTTTAATATATACTAATTTATTAAAAAAATATTTTTAGTTAATTTTCATGTCTAATAAAAAGATAAGAATATATTTAATTTTCAAATTTGATTCCTTCTTCCATTTCAAATCGACACAAAACCCATGTATCCAATTCTCTCCTCATAATTTTATGAAAACATAATATTCTATAATTTAATTGTTGCTTCACTTTTTACGAATTATAATTTTATCAAATTAAACATAATATTCTATAATTTAATTGTTGTTTCATTTTTTTATCGATTATAAAAGGATGCTTCCAATTATTTATTTAACAAATATTATATAAATATGGTTAATTATTAATTAAAAAATGAAACAGAATTCCAAAATAAAAGAAAAAAATCTTTTAACTTTTACTTAAAGCCCTTTAATTATCTCTTAAAATTTCAAATTTGTGTTCCAACTTTTAATTTTCAAGATTCAACCATATAATTTTTCTTTTATGGATAACAATGGAAGTTATCATCTATCTTTTTATGAATTCATCAGAATGCACCACCCTCCTTAAAAAAAAAATTGAAATCTAGATTTGTGTGATATTATTGTTCATATATGTCAAATTAATCAAATCCCATTACTTTGCATGCATGTATGCTTTTATTATTATTATTATTGTCGTGGTTTTATTATGAGATAATAACAATTCATCATATTTGCAGCCATGAGTGCGGAGCAAAAAATAAAAATAAAAATTATGCACTAAAATTTCTTAAATCATAATTTACATCAAGGTAATATATATAATTAAGCCAATTTTTACTTAAAATAAATGAGCCAAATATAATATATGATTAATTTTTTATAATTTTACACCTAATTTTTTTTTGTATTTTGGAGGTTAGGGAGTCATGGCCATTCTCGGTCTCCCTTAGCTCCGTCATTGCATGAGTGTGCAAATCACACAAAAAAAAAAAAAAAAAAAAATCACTATAAACAAAAATAAATAGAAGTTGATGATTTTGCCCCGATCAAAATTAAACAAAAATAAATGATAATGGAGATAATTTAGTACAGATATAGGTAGTGTGTTAATATTTTTCAATTAAATAAATTTAATTATTCTTATTTGAAATATATATTTCTTCATTAGTGCTTTTAATATACTTGTTGAAAATTAAAATCCATAAAACGGGTAAACCATGCATGCTTATGCACGTGTGTTGATAATATTGAAAATTTTAAAATAAGATAAGCTATTATATTTTGGATATAGAATAAATATTAATTAATAAACTCAAAGAAAGTTATAAAAATATTATATATATATTAGATTATAACCTATCGAAACACGTAACTTGTAAAATTTTGTACACGATTACATTACCACAAATTAAAAAACATATCCAATTATGTGTCAATTTAAGATGAAGTAGGAAAAAATAATGTCCAATTCATATCATCACCACACAAGGCCGAACTCTTATTAGTCAAAATTAAAATTTTAGCTTTATAATAATAATTATGTGAGAGTTGCCTTAGATTTGTAATAAATTTAGAGTTAAAAAATTTCTCCATCGATGGATTTAGGTACGCTGTTACTTTCATATACTATGTACTTTATTTTATGATTTTCATTTTCTATTCAATTATATGGCATAATTGAGTTTTTTTTTAATCCTTTCACAATTGCATAATTGAATTTTTAAATATATTTCCATTTATGGAAAGGTGTGACTGGTCATCCATTTATGAAATTATATTATCTATAAATAAAAATAAAATTGTTTAGGCTATATTTGGATTGAGGATATTCAAAATCTATGAAATATATTCAAATCCATAGAATTAAAAACTATGAGATGTGAAATCAATAAAATTAATAAATTTCATTGTTTGGTATCAAAACAAAATCCTTGAATTTATGATTTACGTTCTCATACACTAATGTTTAATTGAACAATTAAATTCCATATATTTTAAAAGCAAATTACTAATTTACCCTATATTTTCGATGAACTTCCTAACATTAATAAATATATTTTCATGGCAAGGAACAATATTCATGGACACGAAGGAGCTCTCTATATTTTTATATTTCTTTTTATGAATTGAAATCATGGGCCGGCACGAACAAGTCTCAATGGGTGTGAACAAGTCTCAATGGGTGTGGATGCTTTTTGTTTACTTTGTTCTACTATGTTTTTATGCATTAGTGCACAGTTCAATTTAATTAATAGAGTAAACATGAACTTTAAGCTAAAAGTTTAGATAAATTATTGAAAGTTTGAATTTGAGAGCCAACATTTTTCTAATTGGTGTAAAAAAAATTTAGAAACTTATTTATCTTCTACCTCTTTTATCAATGTATGGGTTTTGATAATATTCATGACAATAAAAATTGATTTATGAGCATAACTTTTAATTTCATAAAATTTAATTTCTTGAAACTTACAGGTCATAAATCTCATGCCTAGCTTAAAATAATTAATTAATATTAACAAGATTTTGTCATCATAAAAAAATTAACAAAATACACAGAGATCAACAAATTTATTTGATATTAAAGATGATTTCATCATCTAATTAAGCTGAAAATGAAACTCATTTAAATAAACATTTCAAGTTACCAAATTTTAAATAAAACTCATTCCAAACTTTATTAATTTTTGTATAAGATTATTATAAAAACTTTTCAGACCTCCAACATAAGTTCTTTTAAGGATCACACTTCAATTATCGGCACCAACACATGCACATAATTGAAAAAAAAAAATAATATTATTCAAATAAAATAAATTAGTTCAAATAAAATAATAATAATAATAATAATAATAATAATAATAATAAGTGATCCAAATATTTATAATTAAATATTATATTTTATCTTAATATAAAATTAATAATAATTTTTATAATTTGCAATTATATACAAGGA
This sequence comes from Vernicia montana, assembly GCA_949750685.1. Lineage (NCBI taxonomy): Eukaryota > Viridiplantae > Streptophyta > Magnoliopsida > Malpighiales > Euphorbiaceae > Vernicia > Vernicia montana. The sequence continues at coordinate 6,273 of CATKHJ010314032.1, forward strand.
TAATTTTGAAATATTTATTCAATAGTGAATTCCCTCATCCATCTAAAATGATGGAATTGGCAAAAACTCACCTCCTAGGTGGGAATATAAGTCCCTAAAAAAATGAAAGATTGTAACATATGAGGGTTTTTCAAAATTCATGAATTTCACCCTATTTTTTATCAATCAAACGATAGATTCATACGAAATCCATGGATTTGATGAATTCCATCATTCAAAATCCCTCTATCCAAACATAGCCTCAAGCTATTTGGATTTTATTGCTTTTTATTGGATGATTTATTTTTAATTAAAATAAAATAAAAAAAGTAAATATATAATATATAAAAATTGAACTGCAATATTATTTTAGTAGTCGTTTAAAAATACAATAAGAGTGGAGGAATCGAACTTAAGTCTATTGTCTAAATCACAAATGCACTTGTCACTAGATTATACTTAGGCATACATAGATTTTATAATATTTTAATAAATATTGTATGTGCTTTATTTTTAGAGAATTTAATCATTTTGTAATTACTTATAAGTTAGATATCTTTATTAAAGTCTATTTAGATAAATACACATTTAAAATAAATATGAATTTAAACATATTGCCGAATAAAAAATTAATATAATAAAAAATTTAATTATTCATTTATTTTGATTATTTATCAAAATAAAACATAATGTATTAGATAAGTGAAAATTTAAAATGGATGAATATTTGTTATTAACTTATTTTATTAAAATTTATAAATTTTTATTTAAAATATAAATATAAATTTGTGTTAATTATGGTTATAATTTGTAATTTTGTCTTTTTATTTCAATTTATTACAGGAAATCTAATGTGACAAGTTTGTTAGTGATATATTGGACCCCACAAAACTGAGTCAACAATAAGGTAATCTCAAATCGGAGCAAAGCACCACATTGATAGGGATTTGCTCCGTTCAAACACTTGATTGCAAAAAATATTAGTCCATATATACACTAAAATAGAAAAATTCAAAAAGTTTCGACACCAAATTTATAATTATGCCAAAATAAAATAATATAAGTGATTAATATATAGTGACAGTCTATCACCTAAAATGGCTAGTTCTAGTCATTTTAGTTATTATATTGTCAAATATATCAATATGTGTTTTGTGTGTTTATATTCTTAGTATTCTTTTATATTTATCTTCATCCTTCATTCATAAAATAAATACAACTTTAACATATACTAGTATATAAATTTGTGCTTATTAAAAAATATTTTTAGTTAATTTTCATGCGTTATAAAAATATATAAATATTATTCTAAATAAAAAGAATAAATATTATTCTAAACAAAAAGATATATAAATGTAAAATTATTGTATATTTATATAAATAATTATTATTATTTATGTAATAGATTTTTAAACCTATCCTCCGTTAATATTTTTATTTTTATATACTAATATAAAATTTTAAATTACAATATATTCAATGAAATAAAAAAAAATTATGAGAGAATATAATAAAAACAATTATATTATAATGTATTAAAATTATTATACTATCTTACTTCTTTTTTATTTTTTTATATTGTTACTTCTTTTTTCTTCATTTAATTTGTTCAAAGAAGGTTATATATATATATATATATAACTCTTAAACTTTCATATTAAATACCCTATTAATTACCTAACATTTATTTTTAATTATTTTTTAATAGTTAAAATTATATAAAAATTTCAAAAAAATGTAAAAAAAATAAATTAAATGGAGAGCATAAAGAGAGTTTTAAAACTTTCTCTATGTTTCAGCTTTAATATAGATATAATAGATGTATTATGTAGATAAATCAACTATATAAAAAATTTAGAAATTAATTTAATTATGTGGTACTTATTTATATTTGTGAATTTGTGATAAGTTCCTTTTTATGTTTTATTGTTTATATAGGTTTTCCTCTATTTAGTTTGGTTTTCAATCCCTTTAGTGATTTAAAATGGCCTCTTAATTTCTTTTCATTCATTATAGCTTTTCATTTTTATTTTTTCTAGCATTGGGAATGAAAAAATTTAATATGAGTGATTTCACCTTACTACTAGATTAAGACAATAGTTCATTATAACTTTTTAATTAAATATGCCTTGTATTCGATTTTATTTGTATGTTTATTAATGACATTATATAATTTATTTTTCATGGAAATTTTTTATATTGGTGATCTTGTACAATTTTTTTTTCTTGTGTGTATGGAAATGACCTTGTATAATTTTGATATAAAATTAAAAAAATTATTTTTCTTAAAAAAGGATGTATAGTTATAATTGATAAATTATAATATCCTATTGATAACCATATTAAAAAAATAAAAATATAAGGAGAAAGTAAAATTGTTGATGCTAACGATACTGTTTGGTCATTGTCATAGAATCAAATTCCATTCCAAACACCAAAATGCCAATTTGGGATTCCGCATGTTTAGGTAATTCTTTTGACGATCCAACTTTATTTGAACACGTGTTTGAGAATTTTTTTTTCATTTCCTTGGAAATTTAGACACATATATGTACATACACCGCATGTATACACTAATCCAATAAAATAAAAATATATAAAGCAAAAAAAGTATTAGTATATTTTCATTTGAGGGAAAAAAAAAACAAAAGAGTTATATTGATTAAAATATCTCATCACTCATTGATTTGTTATATGAGATAAATCTATGCATTTATAAAATTTATACTTTCTAAAAAAAAATTGTAAAATTTATACAATGTATTTTCTTGTATTGTGTCAACCTGCTTATATATAATTTTTAATATATTAAATGAAATAATATTATTAAAATTATTTCATTTAATAATTAAACAATAAAATATATTTAGATATAATCTAATAATGAGTATAATAAATTACAAAATTTCAAAGAAGATTTTTCTGGAGTGGTTGCAGCAATAAACATAAAATGCATTTGGTTGACTGGAAATTAATTGCAAAATCCAAGAGTCTTAGAGGCTTGGGTGCTGGCTCTTTGCTAAACAAAAATAAGGCCCTTCTATTTAAATGGTTATGGAGATATCTCCATGAATGCAGCTCTCTTTGGAGTCCAAAGACAAGTAATTTGCCAAAGACACTACGACAACCATTCTAATTCTGTTATCTCTGTTTCAGGAAAAGAATATGTTATATGGAATGGGATTTTGAGCTCTTGTAATTCTGACCCCAATATCAAGAATGCCTTTCTTACCAGCATCAGATTCTGCCTTGGAAGTGGTTCCAACATAAAATTCTGGCATGATTTGTGCTCTAGTCTATCTCGCTTTTCAGGTTTAGACTCTGTTTATTTCACAGAAAATAATATAATTGTGAAAAATATTTTTTTTAGAAAACAAATTTCAGAAAAGTTAAATATTTTTTGTTATTTGAATGTAACAGTGAAAAACACCCGAAAAACATTTTCCAATGTTTGGTACATAGTATTGAAAATCAATTTTTTTTTAATTTAGATAAGCAATTAAATACTATATTTTTACATATATCTAACATATATATGAAATCAAACCTGCAACAAATAATAATAATAATAATAATAATAATAATAATAAAAGGTCATTAATCATTAATTATATATATAATTTTAAATCTTGATAACCCCTCGAATACATAAAAAAAAAAATTTGATTCTGTTGAAAGTTCAATTAAATTATTTCTTTAGATTTGATTCCATAAAAAGTTTAGACAATACTATTGCATCATTACATAATGGAGATTTACAAGGACCAAACTCGACTCCTTTTAGAGAATAAAAAGCAATTAAAATCATTTAATAACAGAGAAAGATTTTAAATTCTAGAAATTTAGATTGAGGATTTACAGGGACCAAACTTTTTATGGTTTTCCATGAATTTTCTGCGTTAAAATATCATAAATATGCACAACAAGCTATAGATATGCACAACAAAAATTGCAAACTAGAGAATACATAGAAAATTAGGGTAGAAGAAAACACACCTTACGAGAGTTGTTAACAAGGATGAAGAAGGAGTAAATTGAGATAGTCAATGTTGTGGAATAACTATATGAACCAATTATCTTGTTCAAAGTCCTAATTTTTTGGTGCCTGAGGTGGAAGAGATCGCTTAGGAAAATAACTTCTCGTTTTCTAAACGGAAAGTTGTTTTCCCTTAAAACTATGTTATTTTTCTTGTTAACTACAAGTTATTTTCCTTTGACTATTTTTTTTTACGCACCAAACATTGGAAAAGGAGGAAAATATTTTCTCATACAAATATTTTCTACAAACAAACGAAGCCTTAATGTCTTTCAAGACTCACAAGAAAACTAATACAAATATTAGAATTAAGCTCAATATCTTTTACAAATAAACACAAAAGATATAAGATTATAGCACGAGTTATTCTAAAAGTAGAGTATGAATTTGAAACTTAAGGATTTGAGTTATAAACACTTGAATCTTTTACTTTTTGTTAGGTAAGGTGTGGGTCCTTCCAACATAGAGGGCCACAGCCTAATAAAAACAAATTATATTTTGTTGAAGAAAGAAAAAAAAAAAAGGATGGGGAAGTGTCAAAGTCAATTTTGACAAAGTAGCTTGGTTGGGAGCCTATATAAAGGCTCACTTCCTTCCTCATTTGATAGATACAAGTTCACAATAAAACTGAGAGAGTTTTGTATAGGTGTGAGAAAAGAAGCGAAGGCTTCTAAATTTGTGAGAGAGAGTTTTGATAATTTTGTTCGTCCAAAAATTAGCCTACATTTCTTTAATCCTTGTTTACTGTGGGAAATAGTGTATTATGTTATTTATTAATTTCTATTTTCGCTATGAGTGTGAAATATTCCATAAAATTTCTCAACAAATGGTATTAGAACTTCTGGTTTTTATTTTGGGGTAGAGAAAATTTTTATTGAACTAAAGTGTGACTGCTGTCCGGGGCAGTATCAAATATTGGGAAAAGAGATATACTATGAGAAAGAGAAAATATAATGAATTTTTTTGTACAATCTGTTTTGGGAACGGGTGTAAAATTAAAAAATTTGGTGAATAATAAAACAGTAATTGCGTAAATTTTTGCATGGTTACTGTTGTAAAATTTGAAGAACTGTAGCAACACTATTTGGAACTGTAGCAGGGTACGGTACTATTCAGGGGTACTGTTCATACAGTTGCTATAACAACATACGGTTACTATTACTATTCACAGGTTCCCATAGTAGAAATTTTAAAAAGAGAGAATATGAAGAGACCCATACTCAGGGGGAGACTAACAGAGAGTTGCATTCATAGTGAAGCTCTCCATGTTATAGTGAGGGGGAGATTTGTTAGGTAAGGTGTGAGTCCTTCCAACATGGAGGGCCCATAGCCTAATAAAAATAAATTGTATTTTGTTGAAGAAAGAAAAAAAAAAAGGGAGGGGGAAGTGTCAAAATTGTAGGCACCGGTGCCTACAATTTTGACAAAGTAGCTTGGTTGGGAGCCTATGTAAAAGCTTCATTCTTTCCTCATTTGATAGATACAAGTTCACAATAAAACTGAGAGAGTTTTATGTGGGTATGAGAAAAGAAATATAGATTTTTAAATCTATGAGAGACGATTTTGATAATTTTGTCCGTCAAAAAATTATCATACATTTCTTTAATTCTTGTTCACTGTGAGAAATGGTGTATTAGGTTATTTATTAATTTCTGCTTCCGCTGTGCGTGTGAAATATCCCATAAAATTTTCCAATACTTTTCACTTAGAAACATCTTTCATTTATAGTTATTGACTCCATATACAAAAATATGGCTGTTTTACTAAAAAAGGAACGTTTTTTGTGCTTATATTATCAACTAACGACTCTTTGATACTCTATAAATTTTGTTAATAATGATAGGTAACGTCTGTGAATGTACTATAAGAGTCGTTACTGGTCAGCTATAATGGTCATGAACTTTATTGGTAACGGGGTAACTTTAGACTCTGTTCAGTTTCATTATTTTATCCTTCAGGTGGTAACGGTCGTTACTAAATAATAACTCTCATTACTATAAGACTATTAACGCCGTGAAGTAATGGTAACGCTCGTAAATTTTATTTTTGTTCTAAATATTTAAGTTTTGATTTAAACGTAATGGGGGCATGTAATGTGAAATACCCGTTATGCCTTACAAGCTATAAACACTTGAAAATAAAAATCATATAATGTTTTAATTAATTTTATCAAATTTTGACATCATCAAAATATATGCGGGACAACATTTTGGTTTGGTTATTTTGTTCACTTAGAGTTTGTCCGCTGGTTTCTGCCAATGTGCTGCTAGCTTCTGTAATGAGTTTGGCCGTTAGTTACTTTGCTGTGAATTGTAATCTCTGCTGCTACTTTTATAATCTTTTGGCTTATCAATTATTAATAACCTTTATTGCTATAAAAAATATATAAATATATTAGGTTTGAATCTCTTCCTCCAATACTAAAAAACAACTATAAAAAATCACATAATTTATAAGTTTAAATAAAAGATAATATAAAATAATAAAATAGCACAACGTGCACATCTATAAAATTATAATGTATTTGAATGAGATCATCTAAATGATAGAGAATGGGTTGAATATATTAAAAGAAATAAATGGGTCAATTAAGGATGTTATTTCTCATCCTTTAGTCAAGTGCAAATTTGAAGTATGGACCAAAAGAAAGGAGCTTTTTTTGAATTGAGAAATGTCCTGCAAAACTTTTATATACCAATAATTTAATATATAAAATAAAACAAGTCATAATTTCAATATATTCCTTAAACTCGACACGTAGCAATCCTAGTTAGTGATTAGTGACAATATATTATTTGTTGGATGACTTATTCTTTTGTCGATTAGGTTAATTAATAATTAGGTTATGACCATCCCTTTAACATTATTTTAATTTGAAGATTAGAAACTAAATCTATATATCAATATAAATCTTGAGTCAAAAAATTATAATATATTTGATTTTAAGAATTATTTTAAAATTGACTCTGCAATGCAAAATTGCGTCTCACTTTTGTAATGCTATTTTTTCTACATACAAAATATTTTGGGCTACTGTTGTGGAGAGGAATCTTTCGTCTTGAAAACTTAGATGGGATATCATCTTCTTGCTGTGGCCTATTGTATATGTCCTTTTTTTTTTTTTTTTTTTTCCATAGAAGAATATTGCTGTCATTGAAAAAGGCTTAAGCCCAAAAAGATACAAGAGAATATCAAACAATAAGGGTAAACCCAGCTAAGGTCAAAGTAGAGACTAACCCATTTAGGATTTTTTACAATGGGCTTTAAGCTCAAATTATCATCAAAAATAAAGTTTGAAAATCCAACGACTTTGAGACCTACAATCAATAAAAAATTACATGATGACTCATTAGAGAAGCTCTCCTATATAGTAACCTCTACCCTCTTCTCCTGTATCACCACTAACTATGGTGGCCAAAAGAAAGTCGAAAAATTGTAGAAATTAGTCAACCCCATGAAGCTTGAATCGTTAAATAATTGTAATACCCTGGGACAATCAAAACTCTATTTGGAGTAAATCTTTTTTGAATTAGAGCAATTGTTAGAGAATTAATCATAATAATATACATAAGAGTGTGGTTATCAAACGATAACAAATATTAAATAGGAAATAAAATGTATTGGCATTAAAGATTTAGAATAAATAAAATAGAATATGTGAATGTCATTTTTGGTTAAGTGGTAGTAGCTAATAGAATAAGGAAATAAGTGTCATTAGCCTTGGAATATTATAATTGGACAAATTAAAAATATTAGGACTTACTTGAAAGGAATAAGGACTTAATTGAAGGGAAACAGAAGTAGAAGGAGTAATTGGTAATTTTTCAATTAATGGCAATCCGTGGAAAGGAAAAGGAGGAAATTAAATGGAACAAAGAAATTATTGAATTAATTGGAGCATGATGTTGCCAACTAATTCTTCCACTAAACTAAGCTAATAAAAGCCACCACTTAAAATGCATGCACCATTAGTTAGGAAAAGAAGGAATAAAGGTAATAGATTTAGAATTTAAGTTCTTTAATTTGTTTATAGTGATACATGTAAAGAAATTAATAGAATGCATGTAATTTTTGTTGGGTTAGCTTCGGGTGTTTGGAGAAAATTAGAAAGAAATGCTTGTAAATTCTCCTTTTCACTTTAGCTTAGGTGAATTTAAGAGATGTATGGGTAATTAATGAATAAAATTGAGTTGGAATTTGATGAGAGACAAAAATAGCCAGCAATATAATGAGCCCAAAGACAAAATAAGTTCACCATGACACAGTATTATAGTATGATGAAATAGGATAAAGATCCAAGAAAAAAGCCCATAGAAGACAAACCCAAGAGATCAGTTCTCGAGATATTAGGCGAAGACACCACTTCGCCCTTCTCCAAAGCTCTTCGCCCTCCATCACAATAAATGAAGCTTGTTCAGCAAGCTTCCTAAAGAAAGCTGAGGTTACAAAGTACAAACGTTACCCTATTTTTGTAAGAAGAAAATCGTGCTTATGCGGCGCACCCACGCCTACTTACACACTGACCACCTGCTACTTGACAAGAGATATGTCCAGACCTTATCTTTCAGAGCCTATGTACCAACCTCATAAATCAAGAGATATTCTTTATTTTTTCTCAATTGCCCTTTAAAACCTAAGGGATCTAGGGCATATAAAAAGGAAGAGGTGAACCACATAAAGAGGTAGATTGAACTCTGCATATTTCTCATCTCCTTTTTTGCACAAAAAGCTCTAAACCTAAACTGACTTAATTGTCGGAGGTTCTTCGATAGGCACAAGGCCTAGCCCTCTTGACTCATCTTGTTTTAGCAAGATTTACAGGTTAAAGCCCAATAACTGAGATCTAGCCCAAACTATACTACTTGATTTACCTCTCATTAGAATTGTTGGGCATGAACTTTGTAGTCTTGGGTATTTGGAACAAATGAAAGGAAATGCTTGAAATTTCTTTTATTCATTTGGATGGCTTTAATTTTGGTACAATTAAAGAAATGTGTAAGTAATTATTATGTAGGTGAGCACAATTAGACTTAAGAAACTTTGGTAATTTCGGTTTGGGAATGGAAATTTAAGAAAACTTATTAAATTTTAATTATTGTTTTAAATGAGTTTGGATTGTGACGCAGCGTAAGTAAAATGACAAATCCGTTTTAGGGTTTAAGTTTTTCTGAATATTATTGTATGCCCTAAAACAGGCAAAATAGGAGTGTAAATAGGGGCCCCGAAACCCTAGACACGGGTACAAATATGGAAACTGCAAAAAATGGCAGTTTCGAAATATTACACCAGAAAAACATAATGATATTAAAAAGGAAAGCGCCACAGACGGCGCCTAAATCCGGGGTTCCTACCAAAAGTTACAAGCAATTCAAAAAGTTTCCATAAATGGAAAAACGGCAAAATAAGGGCCCAAATGAAGGAATTTGGCCGAAAAACGACGTAGCTCATTGCCGAAAGCAATGACTCGGATCCGTTACAGCATTTCCCTTTGGATCAAGTACCTGCAAGGCCCAAAAATTACAGCTGTCCCGGGCCGCTATTTCTTCTGCTTGGCCCGCTGCTTGTCTAGGCGGCCTAGGAACCCTTCTGCAAAGGCCCCCACGTCAGTCTGTCTAGCCACAAATAATTGTTCCTCCTTCTCACCTGCTTCTTCTAAAAAATTAGCTTATTGTTGAGATTGTTGATTCTGCTTCTGATTCTGTTGCTTTTTGCTTCTGCAATACTTCTCAGTGTGTCCCTTCCTTTTGCAAAATTTGCAAAAGTACTGAGGCTTGTCTTTGTCTTTAAACCAATAATTTTTCTTAGCATGATTATCTTTCTTGCAAAAACCACAAAGAGGGAAACTACCTTTCTTGGCAGCTCCTTTTGAAGCGTCATTGCTTTTTTATTTTGTTGTCTTCTTCCTATGACATTTTTTGTCGGTCTTGTTTTCTTTGTGCTTGACTTGGAAAGCCCCTTACACTATTTCTTCAGATCTCATTGAGAGCCTTTGCTCTTGTACTTGGAGCTTGCTAATCAATTCTAGTATTGAGAGTGTTTGCAAGTCACAAGACTCTTCAATGGCAGAAATTTTTGCCTCAAAATTCTCAGGAACACTCATCATAATCTTATCAACAACTTCCCGATCTCTTACTGCTTCTCCAAGAAGTCTCATCTGGTTTATAAG
>CATKHJ010314050.1:0-42725 GCA_949750685.1 Vernicia montana
AAAAAGTAAAATCATTTGTTCGTTAATTAAATCAATTATTAGGGTTTGAAATAAGAGCAAATTACTATTTAGTTTTTAAGATTTGATTTAATTAATTAACTCGTCCTTATTTTTTTAGAAATTAACTAATTAGTCCCTCAATTTTGATTTAGTAAGATTATTTAGTTATTTTGTCCAGTTTTTATACTTTTTTTTTTTGTTAAATTTATGAAAAATGGCTAAAATCTTGTATATATAATAAAGATAATTTTAATTTTATTATTTAAAAATAAAAAAATCAAATTAATAAAAGTAAATAATATTTATATAATAATTATATTTAATATCATCAAATTATAAAATTATTGATTATTATATATAATAAAAAATATTTATATTAATAAAAATATTTAATTTTAATAATTTAAAGTTTTTTTTTTTTTTATTTACTATTAGGGTCTAAATAGTAATTTAATTTTGAAATAATTGTTTTTGGCAATTATTAAAAAAAAAAAATTATTTAGAGAAAGGGCATATAGTGCCAAATTGTACTAGTTGTCCTTTCCTTTGTATGGGGGAATCAATTGGACAAAAAGCAAAAGACAAGTTAAGCTAAAGACACGAAAGGGTGAAAAAGTATTGGATCTTCACATATCTTTTCCCACTTAATACAAATTTTATCTTAGACACCAAAGTCTTCAATCTATCTATCTACTGTAATACATTAAGAACCCCTTGCGCCATATGAACAGTGATTTCCAAATTGATTTAAAACAGTAAAATTATTTAGTCAACCTCATATTTCTAAATTTTTCATTTGGTTTCAATTTAGGACTTTTTTGTCTTTTATTTTATTCAAAACAGTAAAAGTACTTAGTTAACCTCATCTTAAGCCGTTATCTTGGTTAAAATTTAGGTCTTTTTTGTCTTTATATTTGGAGTACCTTTTTAAAACGACGTCGTGTTAACTTTATTGCTAAGGGCTCCTTTTCTTTTTGATAAACGATGCCATTGAAAGAGACGTATGATATAAAACTATAAAGCTATGGGCCAAAAATTATTATAAAAGAGTTGAGATAAGAATCCACCTTTATTATTATTATTATAAAAAGCTATGCCTTTGGCTGCCCCTATTTGTACTATTAATAAGTTGATAACTGGGGGAGGCAAATTGTTATAATAATAGAGGAAGATATTTAAGTTATTAAAATATTATTTTTTTTAACAGTAATTTTAATCTTAATGTTAAACAAATTGCAAATGAGTTGTTCTATTTAATGTGAATAAATTTAACCAAACATTTCATATAAATGAATCTATTAAGAAAAAATATAAATTTAATTTATTATTTATAATGAAAATGATTTAAATTAAAAAGAATTAATCTTTGCTTTAAATTTACACCATGATTTTTTTTTTTTATAGTTATAAATTGATAGTAGAGAGAATAAAAAAAATGGTAATAATATTCAATTTGTCAGTTAAATTCAATTAAAAATAATTTTAATTTTCTAATTTATTCCAACCTCATTTGTTTTTGTTTTAAAAAAACAAAAAAAAAAAAAAAATCTAAAAAGACTAAAGAAGTCCATGCGCATCTTTGTCTCTTTCAACAATAAAAAATTTCCACAACGTAATAAATGGTCAAGAAATTTAGGTGAAAAAAAAAAAAAAAAAAAAAGCTGACGCGTGATTCTTGTTTGGTAAATGTTGCAGTCTATGTGGTTGGATGAAAATTTGTGGCGATTCTCGTAATCTCATTCAACCAAAGAACTGCAATTTCTGGCACAAACCTAATGACTTTCCAACTGGGGCTTAATATTTAACCAAATCCGATTATAAAATTATAATATTTCTTTCACAAAACAGAAGTATAAGCTTCCCGCGAAATAATTTTATTGAGTTTCTTTGATGGGTAAGAAACAGCACTTGGATTGGACATCAAAGTCCATTTCATCTTCAGGGAGTGAGAGAGTCTCTCTCTTGACAAAGGAGGTTTGATTTCATTTCTTTAATTTTGTTTCTTTTTTTGTAGTTTTGTAGGATTCATTCATTTGAAACTCATGTTTGTTCATTTTAAGTTTTTAACACTGATTTCTGTTCTTTTGTGGTTTCAATAGGTTTTTTAGTTTTCTGGGTATTCGCTCAATCACTTGAATTTTCTAAATAATATGTTATTACATTAATTTTGTTGGTTTGGGTTCTTGGGTAACAAGATTATAGCTTTGCTTGTTACTTGCACTTGTTTCTGGAATCCTGTAATGGAGTTTTCTTTTGACCTTGTGTTTGTTGCAATTTCTCTGTTGAACTCTGTGTGTGTATGGTGTGGTGTGGAGTGTGTGGGAGGTGGGGGGGTAGTGTTGCCATATCCTTTAAGAAATGTTAGTTCTTCAATTTTGTATTTTTTTTTTTTTTAATTTTGATTGCTTGCCTTGGGATTTGTCCAATGCTTTGGTTCAACTAGACCATTTAGCCGTTCTAGGCTCAAACGAGAGAAGTTTTTGGTTTGATCAAGTCTCGAATAATGGAAATCCTAACCCCCACATGAAGCTGAGTGGTTTGGAAAGAAAGTATTGCTTTGTGGCATTAGATTGAAACATGATTATTTAAGAACTAAAGGGGCTTAGTTAATTTTTCCTAGACAAAGATGTAGTTGATTCATTTAATGTTGTGTAGGCACAGAGAAAAGCAAATGAAGACCAATCGGCTGATTTTCCAACAAATGACCTTGAACATGGGGATGGAGTAGAGGTGATTATTGTGCATGTTGTTTCATGCTATATTTATGTTTCCCTAACGTTTCAAGCTCTTTTCAAAGCCAAGCTAATATTGTTTTTGAAAATTCAGGCAGCGAATGTTGGATTTGGTAGAGTTTTCTCACTGGTAAGTATTTTTTATTTTTTTCTGAGGAATCTAAAACATGATATGTGTTAATCCATAATTTATTTCTTATTTTACAGGCAAAACCTGATGCTGGGAAACTAGTAGTCGGCACCATTGCGCTGCTGATATCATCCACATCAAGTATTCTGATTGTAGGATTAAACGAAACACAAGATCAAAACTGAATTTTGAAAAGTAAATAAGCTTCTGTCTTATTGAGGTGTTTGTCTCTTTAATGTGAATTAAATTTTTATGTTGCAGCCCAAATATGGTGGAACGATAATAGACATTGTATCAAGAGATATAAGGACTCCTGAAGAGCAATCAGAAGCGCTGGATGCTGTCAAGAACACCATACTAAATATTGTGCTGATAGTTGTCATTGGGTATGACCAAGCTTCTGTATCATTTTTCTGATTTGCAATGTTATCCCTACAGAATTTATTTCATATTATTTTCTGCAGAGATGTTTATTTATTATAGTTGTTTTTTTCTGAACTATGTCAGGTAATTTAATTAATATTATCTTATGGCATTTAATGTTAATTGAATGAGCTTTATGTAGTCCATGTAAAGTTTGAAACTGCATTTTTTTTCTCTCAGGTAGCATTTAAATATCTTTTCCTTTTTCCCCTTGCTTAAATGTGGCAATTTCCATTAGTGCTCCTATCATTAGAATACTGTTTGGTGATATCTTTGTATATTTTTTTACCCAATCTCATTTGCTTAAAAGGTAGAACATACAAACTGCCTCAGGTGCAAGGTATGCTTAGAATGATGTACCCATTAATATGTCCATTAATTTGCAGTAAAACCTTAGCTTCTGTGGTGTTCCAATGTCTAGAGAGCTAAATAGAAGAAGATGATGGTTATTTTACTTCTTGAAGGGTCTACTAACCGCAGCATTTTTTTCACTTGTTTTAGTTCTTTATGCACTGCACTTCGAGCATGGCTGTTTGCTTCTGCTAGTGAAAGGGTTGTAGCTCGTTTGAGGAAGAACTTGTTCAGCCACCTAATCAATCAGGTGAGGTCCCCTAGTTATTGAACTTATAAAACCTGGAGAAGCTATAAAACTTGGAGAAGCTATGTGCAATTTTTTTTTATTCCTGATCCACTGTATTGATTAGTGTTGTGGAATTCAGATCTATTGAAATTGATATATGCACTGAGAAAACCATGAATGCTTTGTTTATTGTAAAATTCAAGCACATCAAAATAACTGGTTAAAGTTATTATATCCTATGGAAGTCATTTCAAGAAAGATACTGGTTTGCAAGTGCTTGTTTTCTTTCCTCTTTAATCATTTGGAGCTTAGCACATTTTAGCATGGTATTTCTTGACAGGAAATAGCCTTCTTTGATGTCACTCGAACGGGGGAACTTCTCAGCAGGCTGTCAGAAGACACCCAGGTCATAAAAAATGCTGCAACAACCAATCTTTCTGAGGCACTCCGTAACGTAACAACTGCATTAATTGGTGTCGTCTTCATGTTTTCATCATCATGGAAATTAACATGTAGGTAATTTAAGGTGAAATTTATCAAGTAATTCCCTTTTATCAGAGTAATTATTTGCTCATTCTTCCCCCGCCCCCCTTTTTTTTTTATCCTTTAGTGTTGGCTTTGGCCGTAGTTCCAGTCATTTCAGTTGCTGTGAGAAAATTTGGGCGCTATCTTCGTGATCTTTCACATGCAACTCAAGCTGCAGCTGCAGTAGCTGCTTCAATAGCTGAGGTTTGTAAGCAACATTAGTTTTTACTTTTATCTTTTATGAAAGTAGTTCTTTTCCTTGCAAAGATATTAGGAACTATTATTTCGTAATTAGGGTAACATTCACAAGGTACATTGTTTGTGAAACAATAAATAATTTGATGAATCTAGGAAGGTTCTGAATTCCCTTTTTTCTTTTCCTTCTTCCTTGAGAAAATATGCAGTTTGTGTTAGATACCCTTACAATGCTGAAGCCTAAAAACTGCAATAGAAGTTGGTAGGTTCTTACAGTTGTTCAGAGTCTTAACTAATCAAGTTTAGATAATCAAATACACCTTTTTTTTTTTTTTTTTTTTTTTTTTTTTTTGTAATTTAAGTAGTTATCAGTTGGGATAAGAATCATACATTGAGAATCTACTAATCTGAAGGTTGACTGCTTAATGCAAGAAGACATCAATAATGTACTGTATTGGGGTGACACTGTATCACTTATTAATGAAATAAACCCTGGTAAATCATCTTTTACTAATGCTTCTCTGGTGGGTTTGAACATGCACTCTAAAGTTAACATAATTTTGCACTGTTTTTGCATAGACACTTGGTGCTTCTTTTTCTTTTTTCTTTTTAATTCTTTATTTTGCATTTATTGACTGAAATGCAACTAGATTAGTATGACAGTCAATCAAGTTATTGGTGACGTTTTTTCCTAAGTAAAATTGATGTTCAGGAATCCTTTGGGGCCATTCGAACAGTTAGATCTTTTGCTCAAGAAAGTTACGCAATTTCAAATTATTCAGAAAAAGTTGATGAAACACTGAAGCTGGGACTCAGACAAGCAGTGAGTCTCTCTCTCTCACACAGAATCTGGGAGTACAAAAATAAAAGGTTTATGTGCTTATGAGCTTTGCTGTTTTCTGCGACAGAGAATAGTTGGCCTGTTCTTTGGAGGACTAAATGCAGCATCCACTTTATCTGTTATCGTAGTGGTAGTTTATGGTGCATATCTGACAATAATAGGCTCCATGACTGCAGGCTCTCTTACTTCCTTCATTCTTTATAGCCTCACAGGTACTCTCCCCATTGTTTGACTTGCCTGCAAAATGTACTGTTATAGCTCAAACTAGACTTAGATTTCAATTAAGAAAAATATTTGAAAACATTTAACCTAATATCTTAAAATTCTTTTGAAGGGTTGTACATGGGTTGGTCTGGATGGTTCATGAGTAATATGTCAGACCAAACCAATATCTTTGGTGTGACAAATCTTCAAACCAAAACCAAACCAAAATGATGGGAAACCAATAATTTCGGGTTGGTTTGGTTTATTAAAAATTATATCGGGTTCGGTTTAGACCGAATTGAATTTAAACCGAACTGAATTTTAATTTGAATTGATTTCCATTAAACACTTATTTTAACTTCTAAAATTTGTAAAAAAGAAAAAATAAATTAAGAAATGAAAATAGATTAACATTAATCCTATTTAAATTAAAGTTATAACTATTAAAATGAAAAAGAAAAAATAATGAAATATTTTAATAAATATAAGATATTATTAAATGAAATTACTATGAAATTATCCCCTAAAATATTATTAAATATTTTGATGGATTATTCAATTAATAATCCCTTTTTATACTATTATAATTTAATAATTTATAATTTATATTTTTATATATATTTAATACTTAGGGTTAGTTTGGGTTATAATGGTTTGAAATTTTATTAAACTACAAACCAAACCGAAAATTCAGTTTATTTATTTTTTTGAACCATGACCAACCCTATATATTTGCAAACTATGGTTTTCAGTTTGGTTTGGATGGATTGGTTGGGTTAAAGATTTTTTTATACAGTCCTATTCTTTTGTGAAGAAATTATCCACAATTTTGTTTAGGGGTGTCTCCATAAAATAAGGAAAGGTTTGAATATCTATCTAGATTCTAAACATCCATACAACACTATTAACTGTTTTAGTAACTTTTTATGACTGCATCTTGATTCTTCCTGTGATAGGCAAATCACCCTATTTATTTTAAATGAAATGTTCTATGCTCAAGCTAGCATGTATTGGATGCTATTGTTTAGTGGACAGAAAACTACTTGCTGCTTGGGATGCTTCAAATTTCAATAGTTACTTATTTTGGCCAATCTTTCTGCCTGCAGTTGGTTCTTCAGTATCTTCTTTGTCAGGATTGTATACTACTGCAATGAAAGCTGCAGGGGCAAGTAGGAGAGTTTTTCAGCTCCTCGATCGTGTCTCAAGCATGCCAAAATCTGGAGATAAGTGCCCTGTGAGGTTTGTTGGTTCATATATATCTCTCTCTTGCATAAACCTTGTATTGGAAATCTGTACTAGAATTTAGCTTATATCATTTGACTGTCCTTTCAAGAATTGATACAGTATTACACTTTCCCAGTCATGAGCATTTGTGTCTGCAGAGGATACGGGGAAAGAAGTTCACTTAATAGTTTAAAAATATATATATGCCAACCTAAGTTTGCATTTTTGTATTCTGAAATTGCATGTCTTATATTGACAGTGATCCAGATGGGGATGTGGAATTGGATGATGTCTGGTTTGCTTATCCTTCTCGTCCTAGTCACATGGTACTCAAGGTAATAGTTTTTTCTCATTTTTTTTTTCTGAAAAAATAGATTTACTTAACTATGAAAAGTATCTGGCCTAGAATAAACTTATCTTCTGACATAGTTCTTGTTTCTTTGCCTTTTCCTTTTTCTCCCAAGTCTCAGTCTATATTGATTTGGCCCTTCAAGCTAACCCCTTAGGACATAAGATTTAAGAGTTCAGTTTGGCTCCGTGTGATTGCTAACAAGTCTTGAAAAATAGTGAAGATTTAGCTTTCAACCCGTGCGTTGTTGCGGAAATATAAGAAGATAATAAATTTTGCGGAAATATAAAAAGATAATAAATTTTAAGAAAATTTATGAGTAATATTTAGATCTGGTTACCCAATGATAATAAATTTTAAGAAAATTTATAAGTAGTATTTAGATCTGGTTATCCGATAATAATGAACATTCATTCAAAATTATAGAGTGCAACTTACAAAGGTTTTGAGGTTTATTGGATTTTCTTTCTTGGTTTTAACCGAAATTTAAGGGGTAATTTTGACAAATTTTTCACCAAATATAATAAAATGTTCATGTGCCCCATCTTGAGTTTGGTGGAAATTTTAGGCACATGGACTTTTCTCGCACTCATTTTGAGGGTGTGGACTTTCTACGCGCCCCATTTTGAGTCTTGGTATAAATACAATTAATTTTGAGATTTTGTTTTCTAAAAAACAAATATTAACACAAATTTATCAAAATTAGTTGTACTTATACCATTTGAGACGCGTAAACTTGCCACGCGTTTGAAGCTAAGGTCTATGCTCCCCAATTTTATTGTTATTTTTTAATTCAAATGATTTAATTATCTTATTTTTTTAATTCAAATGATTTAATTATCCTTTTCAGTTATGATAATTTTAGATATTTTAATTTTTAGCTTTTTTTTGTACATTTTTCTTGGGTTTGTTTTTGTTTAGCCTCTGCCATAACTAGATGGGGAAACAAAAAGATAAAAAGCTCAAAGAAACATGCCAAAGCAATGTCATTGCATATAAGAGCACCTAAAAATAAAATATTAGTTGTTTTTACAGCTCTAAAAAACAAAGCAATGGCGTTGGAAAAGCAAAGTGACGTCGTTAATTCCGTAACTTTGTTTATTAGTTGTTTTAACTCAGTAGCAAAACAACATCGTTTACACCTAAAAAAAAAAAAGAAAATTACAAAAAATGCCACTAACTAGAAAAGCAAAGTGACCAAAGCAACCATTGTGATTAAAGCCTCACAACCTACAATGAAGAGCTTTTATGTAATTACTAATTACATATATGCCTAAATAACAAAACAACTAAGCTTTTCTAAGAAATTACAGAAAATGCCACTAATTGAAAAGGCAAAAAGGCCAAAGCAACCATTGTGACTAAAGCCTTACAACTTACAATGAAGGGCCTTTATGTGATTATAGATATGTCTAAATAACAAAACAATCAAACTAAGAAATTACGGAAAGCAAAAAGACCAAAGCAACTCTTGTGATTAAAGCCTTATAACACTACAATGAAGGGCCTTTATGTAATTACACTGTTTAAAATCAATTGAAAGTTCATGTTCCCTCGTGGCATATGCTTTATTATATATATATATATATATATATATATATATATATATCTTAGAATCTAACAGCCATTTGGATAGATAATAGTAATAATATCCTAAATGTGGATCATATTCAGATCATTACAAGCATTTGGAATTTCTTGTAGTTGCAATATTTGTATGGGAAGAATGTAGGGATTTTCATGTGTTTTTATCTTAATGCCTGTGTCTAATAACCATCGTTTGAATTACAGGGTATAACATTGAAACTGAACCCAGGCTCAAAAGTTGCTCTTGTTGGCCCAAGTGGTGGTGGCAAGGTAACATTACCATCATTACTTTTAATTTTACATTTACTCCCCTCTTTTGATTTTTCCCTGTCACATAATGCCATACCCACCAACATCTTTTGCCACTTCAGATGAACAAGTGAAGGAAAACCAAATCTCATTCAGCGTTTCAATTTGTTTATTTCTCTCTCTCTCTCTCTTGTATATATATAGTTTTGTTTGTATCTTGCAGACGACAATAGCAAATTTAATTGAACGGTTCTATGATCCTCTCAAGGGAAAGATCTTGCTAAATGGGGTTCCATTAGTGGAAATATCACACGAGTATCTTCACAATAAGGTATTCTGTTATAACTTCATGGAATGTTTTGCAGACTATTATATTGAGCTATCCCAGAATGAAAGCCGTAATGATGGTCCTTATTGATGATGTTTCACCTGTATATGTTGTCCATGAGGTGCTGGACATGGGATTTTAACACACACAAAATATTCTCCTCAGTGAAACCCTTGGTTTTACAATCACCATTTTCCTCCTGATACTTTTTTTTTTCCATTTTTCCTTTTTTATTTTCTGCTAACAACATTTCCTTCCCAATCAAACATCACAATTAATGAAAATGGACTGTAGCTTTTGGCAGCTGCACTTTCACAGGCTGAACTTAGCAATATAATAGATAATGAGCATGATAAATGAAGATAGTTGAGTTGACCAGAATTTCTTGAAAAATTATGTAAAGTTTAATATGTTCCAGCATCTTTACTCATCTTAGTGTTATAAATTGTTTTCCATCCTCAGAATGCTAAATGTTAATATGTGCCCTTCAATTATGCACCAGCATTCCTTGCTGTCTCTCTCTCTCTCTCTCATATACACACACACAGTCTCACACATGCGTACACGCACACACACACATCTTATTTGATTCTACCAAAATGCAATAACATGAACATCTAGACATTTCTTAGACATTCAACTTCCCGTGTTTCCTGGGATGCAGGTCAGTATAGTGAGCCAGGAGCCAGTTCTCTTCAATTGTACCATAGAAGAGAACATTGCCTATGGGTTCAATGGGAAAGCTAGTTTTTCTGAAATAGAGAATGTAGCTGTGAGTATCTAGTCATCCTTTATATTTTTTCTTTTACCAGAAATCCATCTATCCAATTTTTCATATTCCAAATACATATATGTGCTAATGAAGTGATGACACTGCAGAAAATGGCTAATGCCCATGACTTCATAGATAAATTTCCTGAAAAATATCAAACAGTGGTCGGTGAACGTGGACTGAGGCTGTCAGGAGGCCAAAAACAAAGAGTGGCAATTGCAAGAGCACTATTGATGAATCCAAGAATTTTGCTATTGGATGAAGCCACAAGTGCTCTGGATGCAGAGAGTGAATACCTTGTTCAGGTGAGTAGGAATATTCTGCCATAATTTCGACTTAAGTTTCACATATTGGTTGAGCCATCCCCTAACTATTTCCCATATTTCGTTACTAACTATATTTCTCTTATGCTATAATTTTTTTCTACGGATTAGCTATTCATTTGTTGTTTCAGTAGTTTGAAGCACTAATTAAGCTTCCTTTGTTCTTTTTATTCCATGTAAACCACTTCTAGTATTCTTAATTCCTTATTACTGTTTCAGTTGCGTCTCAGACATAACAAGCCGTCTAAATTAATCAATTTTGTGAAATCATTGGAAATGATGAATATTCTTTTCTAATTGTTATAGTTTAGGCTGATCTTGGGTTTCACCTATTTATTTTATTCTTATCAACAAAATTCAGAATCATTTTCCTTCAAGTATTTTGTTCTGTCAAAAAAGAAATAGGTGTTTCACCAGCACCAATTCAAAGATTGAATAAGAATAATTTTCATTTGGCCTAAGATTTCAGAATTCCTTTTTCCTTTCTAATATATATGCTGACATTTTTTTTTTCAATGGATTATAGGACGCCATGGATTCTCTGATGAAAGGGAGGACTGTTCTTGTAATAGCACATAGGTTGTCAACTGTCAAAAGTGCAGACATCGTTGCTGTCATATCTGATGGTCAGATAGCTGAAAGCGGCACCCACGAAGAACTTCTCAGCAAGGATGGTATTTACACTGCTCTAGTCAGGAGACAACTACAAGAACGCAAAACTGCGGCACTCTAGTTTTTGATAGGCAACAAACCCCTTTACAATGATGAAATCGATCGCCTGGCATAATAAAATTATAGGGTAGTTCTCTCCATAAAAAAATGGAAATCATGGCATGTTTGCCCCAAACTTTGTCAATTATGAAGATACTGTTATTATGAAAATGGTTCAGAATGAGTGCTTGCTTTGTCAATATTGGATGCAACTAAGAAATGCAGGTGAATTAGCACCCAATTTTATGATGATCAACCATAATAATACAGATATTTTAGGCTCCAAGACAAATTGCTGGCCGGCAACGATTAAGCAGCAAGCAGAGTTTGACCAAGTGAAAGCTCGGCCAATTATAAAATATAAATCCATTCTTTAAGGAAATAATCAGTAATTATTACGGTATCAATAATTCACACAACAAGTACTGGGATAGTTATTATCATCCACATCACTAAGAGCCGCAGCAAGAGCTTTATAGAAAACAACATAACGATCTAAAACTATCTAAATCCACCATTGCAGAGGAGATTCCATCGCATATATTGATTAACAGCAGCAGAACGTATAGCAGAATCACTAATGAATGATACAAACCATTGTAGGAAATGTTGATTACTGAAAAACAAGCTTCAATTAAAGTTTTTGTGCAACCAACATTGGATGCTCAGTGATGAATTTGAAGATCAATTTGAGTAAGCAATGCAGAGTTTAACATTAAAACTAAATGCAAACGGTTGGAAGATGATACATACAATCTGTCTGTAAACTACAAGACTCCTGTGTGTCAAAATTTTTTTTAATACACTTGGCTCTAAATAAAATAAATTATAGCCCAAAGTAACATAGCTCGGACCCATATCATAATCCCACGTATCTCCAGATTGGATAGTGTCCTCGGAACTAACGAAGGAAAAAAAGAACCTTAACGAATCTTCAACCCTTGCATTGCCTGTGATCCATCTTCAGTTATCTTGTTAGCTTGGATGGTGCTTATCACATTCGCAATATTACCCTGGAAAACATACAAGAAAATCAACGTTCCATAAAAAATGACATTAGAAGAAAAGCTGGGAACATGATAAGACCTAATAAACAAATGGCAGTTTCTTTCTCAAGATTTGTATATAATCGAGTATTTAGCTGGGTTGGACAACAATAGAACTTGCTTGGAGAGCTTACATGCAGAGAATGCATGGTACTGATAAATAATGCAAAAAGACGGAGAAATTCTAGTGTCAAGAGATTTTACCCTCCAAGCAGCTAGCTTTGTTCTAAGTGTCTGCCACTGATGCTGCCCAAAAACACGCTCGGTACAGTTACTGCACGTCAAAAATTGGAGAAAAAAGTTGGATGACCAAGTTAAATCTAAAGTACTGTAGTGCAATATTTGTTATAACCAGAAGCAAGCGCAAGAAGTTACCTGACAAGAACAACTTGATTCATCTGGTCCATTTTACAGCTGATTAACTTAGCAGTTATTGCCTTCACTACCCATAATTCCACCTCATCGTCATTAATCTACCAAAAAAAAAAAAAAAAAAAATTTGCTTCAATACAAAGGACAAAAGACATGATAAAAAATGTTAAGCAAAACAGAAAATCTTGTCAATGTGGAGTGTGGACCAATAAGCCAGATTACCCGAAGAGTATCCTTGATAAGGGTATATGGAATTTGGCCAGATTCATTTGAGGCAAGATCCACCAATGACATAAATCTCATCTTTGCTATACAATCTTCATGAACAAGACCTATACAACACAAGAAGCAAGAATAAAAAAAAGAAATTCACACTGAAGGAACTTTAGCCCATCTAGCAGCCTATCATTGGCAGAAAAATATTTACCATAGCTTTTCAGCAAAGTAGAATTTGCAGCCTGAAACTCCAAATAGGCATCTAGCCTCTGAGTCAGAAAGATCTTCAAAAGCTGATATACCAATGCATATTTGGCATCCTTTTCCAACTGCCCCACAGCAGGCATATCTAGCAGATCACACTGCAATATAGCTACACAAATCAATATCTAAGCACCTAATTGGCTAATAAGCACACGCATCAATGTCTATAGCTGGTGAAACAAAGACGAAAAAGAATGCAGAAGAATTCATATGTTTATGCAAACTGCAAAACTAAATTCACATTAAAGCAAAGAGCCAAATTTAAAAAAATAAAAACAAAACACATACAAGAAAAAATAAAGCAGAAAAGATAGCCATAAAACTAATATCCAGAGTACCCTGTGTATAACCATCAGAAAAGTTGCATTGTAAGCCAAGAAATAGAAACGATAGACCATGGGACCAAAAAATAAACCAGCAAAAAGTTGTTGGGTTATGGATAGCCATCATTTCAGTTTAGACCAAACATGCTTAACCACATTCAGATGACCCAAAATTTATAGCTGAGATAACCTATACAACCAGACATGATTATTTAGGATTTAAACATTAATTTGGTAATTATTTAGGATTTAAACATTAATTTGGTCTGAGAGTCTAAGCTACTTTTTAGATGTTCTGGCTTTTTTTCTGCTATGATTAATGCACTTCCATTCACATTTAACAAAATAAAACAGCCTGAAAAGCCTGTTTGATATGAGCCTTAAGGAGAAAGATAGCACCTATAACATCTTCAAACTTCAGTGAGACATAATACCTGAAACATGTCGGGTGCCTTAACAAATTCAATAATTGTGCGCACAGCTTCCTCCTTGGCTTCACCCATTGCATATGCATCCTCACCAGAAAAAGTTGCTAGGTACTTAGTCAGGAATTTGAAAGAATCCTTTGCTGAGCTGGAATTTTTTTTTTTTAATAAAGCATAAGAATATATAGATGAATGTCAACAAACAAGAATTTTTTTTTTATGCAATTGCACAGATGAAAAAAAAAGGTATTTTTCACTTTCAGGCTATTTCTTCCTATCGTACCTCTTACTCTCTCTCAATGCATTAGAAATGTTGAGAAAAAGCTCCCTCTGATCCTTCACCTCAAGATTCCATTCTTTCAAGAAGCTATCAATCTTTTTGAAAGAAGGTACAATATGTTCTGTGACTTTTCCACTCATTGCTAGATTTAGGGCCTTCATGTAAACATAAAACCGGCTGTATGCATTCTCCAGTAGGTTGTACAGATTGAACAAGCTGGTAAAAGAAGCAAGCATAAGATAGTGCTTTCAAAAAAATATGTGCGCTAAAACTGAATTCTTCATTTCACATTACATCTTTAATCGCAATGCAGGCTTATCAGTTGGTTGCTGAATAATTTTTCCACATACGAGTGTTGCCAACTCAAGTGCTTCATCTGGACTTTCAGACTTGGTGACAAGATTGCATATAACAGTGAAGATGCACTCAAGTTCTGGCATAAAAAAATAACAAGCATATTATGTTTTTGCAAGTACGAATAAAGATATTTTACCAGTCAAAATAAAATTAGAAAAAGAAAATTCATCAAATTATATCATCCCAATACAACACGATTATTGATAGTGCAGGTTCCCACTCCACAAACATAAAATGTGCTACTTCTCAATTCACATTTTATCAACATAAGCAGCTTCTGTAATCAAATAAGTTCATGTTGTATTCTTTAAAATATTTTTAAAAAAATGCAGAACTTCAAAAATAAATCCAAATTGCTGGAGCGAGGCCATATCATAATGGAAAATACTGTTCTTCAGGAACAAAGAAACAGACTCTCCATAATGCTTGAGAAGGCTGCATACATCTGGCCTACCCACACGCCACATTCACGGGAGCATTGTGCAATGAGCTGCCTTTTTATTCTTTTCAAGAACCTTAACTTATTGTCCTTACGTCATAAAGTTCATGCTTTATTTTAGATAGGAGAGGGGTGACACATGGGGAAGACAGTCAGAATTTGAGGGATTTTCATAAGCCAAGCAGTTCCATTAATTCATGTAACATAAATAATAAATGAGAACACTTGCAATTAAATAGCTATAACCGAATAAAGGCAGCAAATAAAGCTACGTGCTTAAATGTATATATCTTTACAAGCCTATCAGGTTTCAGTTCAAATCAATCTATGACCGCAAGCACCTCCAAGAAAACATCACCATAATCTATAAACTTAGTAAATACTCTCCTCTCCAGGATTCTAAAAGTTTGCATGCTTTATTGCATAAATAACTACAAATAGCATAAAAATATGGCCATTATTATCTAACTCATCAGAAACATCCGAATAAGCAAAAAGTTCCAACAAGTTTTGACCATATCATCAGACTGATCATAATCAAATATGTCTCTAGCATTGGTGAAAATTTTTCTCTCATATATTCACTAACGCACTTGCTTAAATTTAAGTACCACCACCCTCACTAATACACACTACAATTACCCCTCCCCCCTCTCCTTCAATTAACTTTCTGCAAAAAATGTATTAGATAATTTCACAATTGCAAATAAGAAAACTACCTTTCTCTGAGACCTTAGAATTGGAAAATATCAAGTCAGCTGAAGTGAGCATTAAAGAGGCTAGGTCCAGCCATCTGCCCATCACCATACATTCCTGTGCTTCCACACAAAGCCTAGTAACTTGTTGCTCTGCAACCTGAGCAACAACCAATAAACACTTCAATTATAAATTACAACAAATTCACCACTGACACATCCAATAATTTCTCTTTTAAGTCAATCAAGCAAGCCAAAAACTCAGTTAAACTAGTAGATGAGGTCCTTCCTACATCTTAAAGTCATAATTTTTAAGCTTTATTTCGCATTTACTGAGTTTCAAATGAAAGCATTAGCACATTACAGAAATTGGCAAGCACTTCTTCAAATCGATTATAGATAAGCAATCATCAGAAAATCAATTTCATGTTAATATATATTATTTTGTTGAACCAGTAAAGATGAGACAAAAAATTCATAATTTGTTCAATCTTATATATTGAAAAAAAAATCTGCTCAAAACGCCAAATCATAGGTGGTTTCATAAAAGAAACGATAAAGGCACAAATCTTAGAACACAAACATGTATTAGTAGTAGATATGATTTGTTTATACCTCAGGACCTGCGTCGGCCCAGGCAAGCTCAGAGGTGAAGCGGACGACGGCGAGAGCCGGATCTTCTTCGGAAGTAGGAACGACGGTCGTCATTGCAAGAGCTATCTGCAACGGCTAAACCAAAACTAGCTCTTGCTGCAGATGGAAAGTGAAAAACCCTAGGGGATCTTTTAGTCTGATGGGCGCTGTAGTATCTGTTTTCAGTTTTTATTTCATTTATGGACGGTAAGTATCGTCTATAAGTTTTACATTATTCAATTTTTTTTTTAATTTATTATTCACCCTTCCAACTTATTTTTTATATACACACACACGCACACACACACACGCTAGCTTTTAACCACGAGCATTATGCGTTATTAACAACAATTTATTTTAATAAAATTATAAATATTTGAAATATAATTATATTTAAAATAATAAGTCATTTAATTTTTATATTTATGTAATCTTTATGAATTTAAAATATTATTGATATTTTACTAAATTAATTATTTTTATATTTAGTGATATTTATTTTTATATTAATAAAAAAATGTATTTTTTTATTAGTAATTGGTCTATATTTTTTAAAGAAACAATATACAACCTATAATTAAAAATATATATATATTAAAGATACAAACTAATAATATCATAAATTCAAAATAAATAATATATTTAATATTTCAAATATCAAATGTAAAAATTTATTTATAAATATTTTATGAAATATAAATCAAATTAAATTAAATTCATTTCATTCAAATTGATAAAAAAAAATAAAAAATTATAAGAAAATAATGCTTTTCATTTTGTGATCTATTTTATTTTAATTTTTTGTATGATCATTTTGGCACATTGCTGAGGCAGTAGCAAATTTGATGGGGAAAAAAATTGCCTGTATCATGGGTACATTGCATAGTTGTCACAACCGGCTTCGATGGATTCGGAAAGAAAAATTGAGAATTGAAGGTCAGATCGATTCGATTTAGACAACAAACCTTATTAGAGTGGTAACCGGTGATCCAGTCGGCCTGGACGGACTTTTTCAAGTGAGGAAATTTTTTTTTTCTTTCTTTTTTTTTTTTTTGTGATTGGATGAAAAAAAATAATAATTTAGACCAAATAAAAAAACTTTGTGATTAAATTAAATAAAAAAATTTACAAAACCCAAGTCGGCACGGGTCAGCCCATTTTGTTCGGTCCGACATTCGTATATACAGATCGCGCACTCACACGCTGAATCAAAATTCAATAAAGTGAATTTTCATCCCCTATACACGAAAAAGAATTTTCTTGGCTACTTTTTTAGCATTGAAAGTAGAAGTTTTTTAATATATACCTCATTTTGATTTTACATTTTTCCAATATGGGATAATTCATTTTCCTTCCTTATTTTTCTTAGTATAGAGTTTATTTTTAATTTTAAATTATCATTCACTCATTCATCATTTTGAGCACATAAATATTCAAATTCATATTTTTTACATAAAAGAACACAAATCCGAATAGATCTCTCATTACCAAATAGTAAAACACATTCGAATTTAAGTTTCAAAATGATTATTTAATGAGTTAATTTACTATAATTTTTTCTAAGTAA
The DNA here is from genome assembly GCA_949750685.1 of Vernicia montana. Classification (NCBI taxonomy): domain Eukaryota; kingdom Viridiplantae; phylum Streptophyta; class Magnoliopsida; order Malpighiales; family Euphorbiaceae; genus Vernicia; species Vernicia montana. The sequence goes on from CATKHJ010314050.1 coordinate 17,791, forward strand.
CGATCTCAAATTCATATTTATTTTAAGTAATATTCATTAATTACTTTAATAACGTTCATTAATTTTAAATACATATATATTATATTTTTTTAATATATAAATAATAAATAATAAATATTATTTAAAATTTTAATTAAATCTCAATTAAATTCTTAAACCGTGACCATTTGTATTCACTTCTTAAATCGGATTGAATTTGAAAACTAAGTTACATAGCAAAGTGAAATAATAGGCGGTACTGGGAAAAAAATAATAATAATAGGCGGTTAGAAAAAATCCAACGATCAAAATTACTTCAAGACAAACAAAATGAACGATCATGATCAATCCTACAGTTACCATACTTATAAGAGCACATCCCTCTCCTATTAGGGTTTTTAACACCGCCGCTTCAGGCATCACAGAGACTAGAAGACTCGAAAATGGTACTCTCTTTCTCTCTCTGTTTATGTATATATTTATATATATGGGTGTGTACAAATCTGATACTGTAAATGATTGTGTGGAAATGTAGCCGTCGCATAAGACTTTCATGATTAAGAAGAAGCTTGCGAAGAAGATGAGGCAAAATAGGCCTATCCCTCACTGGATCCGCATGCGCACCGATAACACCATTAGGTTCTTTCTATGTCTTTTTTTCTTTTTAAGTTTTCTTTTGTTAATTTAGATTGAATAATTCCACAAATTATAATTATTTGATTTTTGTATTTTTGGGAAATTATAGGTACAATGCTAAGCGCAGGCACTGGCGCCGTACCAAGCTTGGTTTTTGAAGATGCTTTGAGTTAGTTATTCACTACTTATTAGGATTTGTTTTCAGATTAAGATGAAGATTATGAAGGTGTTTTTTTTTTTTTTGGAATATGAAGGGATTGAAAATTTTATGATTTGAACAAGTAATGTTTTTGACTTGATTATTGAAATGCAAAGCAATTAAGTAATTGATTTGCCGATGTTTTGTGATTTTTCTTTTGCTATTATTATGTTCTTTTGTGTTTGTTATTACTTCTGGGTGTGTTAATGGAAGATGATAAGATCAGTATTAATTAGTAGAGGTCATTATTTTTGTTCCACCATTATTTTGATACAACAAGGTTTTGTGTGAAATTTTGCTATGATATGATATATGAGGAGGCACAGAGTTCATTTTGATATTGAGCGGTTGTTTATTGTTTGAAAATTGTCATTTCGGTGTGTTTTTGTTGTGTCATAAAAGGTCTGTCCCTATATCTGTTTCACAGGCTTGTAGTTGTCATGGCGTTCAAGTATATGCTTGACAGATTGAACAAATAAATTGTCTTGATTTTGTATGGTTTTTGTGAACCTTCCCCTTCTATTACTTGATCTGTTAAATTATGTTTTTGATTGTTTTTGGGAATTCTGTATTTCTGTTGGATGTTATCTTATTTTGCATGGCTGGCATGGCATTTCCAGTAATCACCCCTTTTCTGAAGTCCGCTGTTAAGGGGAGAGATTATTGATTGTGCTAAGTGAACTTTTTTATTGACTTGGAAAAAAAGCAACTTTTTTATGGTTATGTCAGTTTTTTAACTACAATGAAGTAACCCAGTTGAATATGTAGACAATCATCTGGGATTTACCAAAATCGATTGCAAGTGATCTTGGATTGCAGCATGAAAGGATCAGAATTTTCGATGATTAGAGAAATCATGTGCAATTGTGACATTGGTGGATTGGACCACAATTATGCACTTCTTAGGTGCTAGTGTGGTTGGTGGTTTTGCCTTATTTGAATTGCATTAATCATCTTTGTAAGGAAAGCATAAGTCGCTATAGATCTCTGATATTGTTGTTTAAAGTTAGAAAAATGCTTCGTAAAATTGTTTTCTCATCAGCACTTGAAATACTATTTTTCAGAAAAACAATTTCAATCTCAATTTTTCCAAAAAAACAATTCAATCTCAAACCGCAGCATTGAGTGTGTTGACTTGAAGATTTATGTACACCGAGCACGGATCTTCATGGGGTGTTTCAAATTGCGTAAAATCTTTATGGTTTGTTTTACAAATGGAAAATTATTGTCTACAGGCGTATATGTTTATCTCTGATATCAATATGTTTATCTCTGATATCAAATCAATTAGTGATGAAATATTTTAGCAAATATGATTATTTTATTTATTTTTTACACTGTAAAAAGATATTGATATTTTTTTTTCTTTGCTCTATGTGTTTTTATCTCTTTGGATTAATATATGTATCTAATGTAGGCAAGAATTTTTCTTTACAAATTGCATAAATCAAATTGATTTAAGTTTAATATAAGTGGCTGTTCTGTTTGGATGATTTTAAATTTGGAATGACTAATTAAACTTGCGATGTACCTTCAAAATTTGAACTAAATCACTGCCATATGTTATAGTAAAAAATTATATCGTTTTGATGTTTAGCATTTCAAATTTGTTAGATTTTATACCAAGATTATTTAAAATACATTTTTTATGAATGAAATTTTGATATTATCATTAGTGATTACAAATTGATTAAACATTTTGTTAATGATTTAGAAGTTCAACAACTAAATTTGTTTAAAAATTGAGTCCAATAACATAAAAGTTTTATGACCAATAAATTATTCAAACAATATAACTACTCTTGATGTAAGATGGACTTAATTTGAATTGTTTTTCAAATTAAGTTAAACCATATACAGCACACCCCTAACATTGAGTACTAACACCAGATTGTACAATGAATCGTGCATATCCAGAAATTCCAAGACAGATAAATTAAAAGTTTCCTAGAACAACATGTTCTGTCGTTAGACAAATAATACAAGCTTTTAGGGAGTAGGCAAATTAGTTCCATTCCCACCAAAGAGGTAACCAAGAGAAGATCCACCACCAGGGGCAGCATGCACTTTAGTCGATGGCCGATCCTGCACCCTCATAGAAACAAATCGGATTATTACATTTACATGCCATAGCAGAAACAACCATGAAATAATGAAAGTAGAACCAGCTCTTCACACCATTCTGCCACTACCAAAATATACACAACAGAATGATACAAAAGCCTATGTTCATCTTGTGATCAAATTATATAGCTTCGTAATAACTTGCAGCTGTACTTCTATCCTTTTAGCATGTTTGACATTGAAGGTGGAATTTGCTTTTCCGGAAAAAAAAATATTTGCCAACAGCAAATTAAACAACAATGCTTGACAAATAGTATTTTGTATGTTTTCTATTTGATGAGAAATAGATTTGGCTCTTATTTTTGGGTCTCAAATATTTCATCAAACTCACTCTTTAAGAAAATACAAATAAAACTAAAGAGACCCAAAAAGAAATATATTCGAGGATGACTTATGATAAGAACTCCTCAAAGCTCGTTCAAGACGAGGTCATCCTTTTGAAAGTATCTCACCAAGACATTCCTTCGCTAGATCGAACCCACTTATGAGATCCTTGGTCCTCACTCCAAGTCAGTTTCACTAGACAAGCAGTTAAAGTCTCTTAGTTATTCATGCCACAATACATGGTTATTAGTATTTAAAACTTGGGGTACGTCAACCACTAACACACTCAGATAAGACAAACAACTTGATTCTAACACGCTAAGATATTGTTTGTGCTGTCTTGGCTAAGCCCTCAGCACACCAATGAAAAGGAATCACTTGTATACCAACCAATTTTTTTTCCTACTGGCACACATGGTATAAGATAAACATTATCACCTATCACTATTCTTAACTTCATTTTACAATTTCTTACCTCTTTCTCTCACTAAAATATTCACTCAAGGTGAATCATGTTTTTCCTTGAGAAATCCTAAGAATCAAGCCACTGATTTAGGCATCGAAGAGGTCTTGTCAAATCTAGACTTGACACATTGATATTTGTTCACTCGTTTTACATGTCCAAAAATTATCTTAGATCCAGACCCAGATAAAAGAGATCTATCACATTTCTTTTAAAATCCTTAAATTATCACTATTATAAGACAAGCTAAAAGTTGTTCCAAATGGATGAACAAGCCTACCTACAACAATAGAAACAACATTTATCTATAACAATTACTCCATCTGTTTCAAAAATATTGTCACCTTTCTTTTCTCACACAAATTAAGAAAACATAATTAATAATGTGTGAACTCATAATTTTTACTCTATTTTTCCAATTATATCATTGCTTATATTCTCTCTAATATTAAATATATAATTAATCTCACATGTTAATTTTAAATTAATAAGGGCAAAATAGAAAAATTACCTATATCTATTTTTAAGTAAGCATGTGTTTTGAAACGTCACAAAAAAGAATAGTAAATATTTTTTTTGGGGCGAAGGGAGTACTTCCCTAGTTTAAAGAACATATAGATAATAAATTAATTTGAGATCATACAGAAATAAAGTTATAATTTTTATCGTGGTTTCTAGTTAATATTTTCAATGTAGTACTTTTATTAACAGCATCTCAAAGGCCAACGTTAAATAGCTCAACAAAGTACCTTGTCTATTTCCTATCCTACAAAGCGAGTCAAAAGTAGTCCCAAAAAGGTGAACAAGAACAAGCGAATATAACACAATAGAAACAATAGATGACCTAGAACAATTGCTTCCCTAGTTGACATCACATATAGCATACACATAATAACTGAATTTGGGATCATACCGTAATAAAGTTACCACAGTTCTGTCCCTCTGCTCGGTGGTAATTGTTCGTAAGGTTTCCATGGATGCCTGCTGGAATATCCTTATCTATTGGTTGCGAAGCAACAGCAGGCTTTTGAGAAGGGCTATCGTTAGCTGTATGTTCCATGCTTTTAGCAGCTTTAGCATTGGTAGTAGTCTCCCCATTACCAAAGAGGTATCCCAAAGAACTTTGTCCACCACCAGCACTAACTCCACGACCCATTTTTGCTATATACCTATGTAATTAATTACATTCATGAGAAAATTGAAAAAAATATAGTTGGATTGGACATATAGGCAATGACTATAGGGAAACATTTTGGGGTAGTAGTCCAAGTGCATGTCTTGTGTCTTGTAGCGTAAAAACTCAAAAGGTTTAAACCCTGACAGTCCCCTCCCCATTAAGAATTTCAGAAGTATAAAAAAAAAAAAAAAAAGGTAGATGGAAATCCAAGTAAGAGAAAGCATCTATGATCAGTGATCAATATCTTCTCTGAATCGGGTCAGTTTAAATAAATGTACTCTATGTAGTATTAAGGAAAAAAAAATGGTGGCCTTGCTCACCTTCTTATATCAAGAAGATGAGTATTATTTCTGGTTCTGCCAATATTCATGTAAAATTCAAAGTATTTTAATAATCAATTATAGGCTGAAACATGCTGATTCCTTTATTAAATGTTCATGCTAAAAATAAAGAAAATGATTTCTAAGAATAATTAAAGTTATGAGAAGCTATATCATTTTGTTATTTTTAAAGAAAGGAAATGCCATATGATTTGGGTTAGTATAAAGCTTGGAGAAGCAGTCAAATCACATTTTAGCTTCAGCAAGACATTATAAAGCCTCCAAAAACCAGCGTAACATATTAACAAAAACCAAAATCTGCATTATGAAAGAAAAACAGAACAAAATTCACAAAACTAGTGCTTATAGCCCTTATGATCTCATTCCCATATCCAACTTTAGGAAAATAAAGAATCAAAACCATGTCAAATTCTCAAACTTGTTCAAATTCTACAAATTTCAGCCCACAAGAAAAAGCTCTGACCAGATCTAAAATGTTACCAAGAATGCAGATTACAACCCAGAGAAATGAATTTAATCAAGAAAATTCAAAATGTGAGAGATAAAAAAATCAAGAAATGAGAGATTTATAATTCCATACAAGAACAAAGCATGAAATGGATTTGAATCTACTGATTGTGTAGAGTTCTGAAATGGGTTTTGCATTTGCATACCTTTTCTTCTCTTTCTTGAACCAAAATTTGAAGCTAATAAAATAGAATGAGAATGAAACAAAGGCAAGAAAAGTATATATAGAAAGAAAGATTATTAGTATCCTCACCTATCTTGTTTGTAATATTTCAACTATTAAATTTCATTATCTAATAAATAAATTATTTTTAAATAAATTTGACTCCGACTAAAATTCGAATATGAAATTTTTTAACTCTAAAAATAATTTTAATAACACTGAATCAACGGATCATTTATAATTTTGATAAATTCAACTTGAGATTGTATAAACAAAATAAACTATATTTATAAAAATAAATGAAAAATAACAGTAATTATTTTATAATTATAGTAACAATAATTATTTTTTTTTTTAGGCTATTAACAATAATTATTAATTTTACTATTATTAACATAGATTTGTGCTACGTTTGTCATGTTTGAAAAAAAAAAAAAACAGAGGTGGTGTGAGCTGGCTTTTGTTGTTGGTTCGTTTAAAACCGTTCATTTGGTCGGCAATAGCATTCTGTGAGGTAAAGGGACTTATTCACGTGTGTATTTCTTTTTCAATTGTTATGATTAAACGGTCTCATTTGCATTATTATGATGATAATTACATAATTAGAAATCAATCACCACTTCAATCATATCATAATTATCATTTAAAAATTTAATTCAACTGAGTCATCATTACTCTCAATTTCTTTCATATCCAAAATGAAAATAAAAATAAAAATGTGTAATATACTAAAATTTTCTCCTTTTAATTCACGGTTAATAAAGATCTAATATATACAAAATTTTAATTTTAAAAAACAAATACGTTAATTTTAAATAATATAAACTTAATAAAAAAAATATTTTAAACTCTATTTCATCTGATAATATAATATTTGATTATTATGTTATTATTGTAAAATTATATTTGTAATTTGTAATTATGTTTATATTATTATTTCTTTTATCCAAACAGTTAAGAGTATTCTCAATCTAATTTACGCATAAATTGAGATTATTTTTTTTTTCAAATGAGTTTAATAATGTACCTTTACCCTCAATTTGTATATATAAAAATTATTTTCTGAATATTTAATAAATTAAATATGATTAATATAGAGGAAATTTTAAAAAAATTAAAATATAAGATAAAGAATAAGAGCAAACTCTTAAAGAAAATGACTTTCACTTTTCAAAACGGAAGATCATTTCTCAGATTTTAATAAACTCATTATAATAAAAGAAAAATATATAAATATAAATTTATTAATCCGCCGATTACCGATACTTACTACCGGCGACCACCAATGATTACCGTCAGACGCCGACGACTACCTATAGCCACCACCGATCATCGGCAATCATCAAATTTACTATTTTTATGTATTTTTTTTTATCATATTTAATAATAAAATTTTAAAAATATGAAATTTTTATAAATTTAAATATATTTATAATCTTACAAATTGAAATTTTTAATATTTTTAAACTAATTTTTAATATTATAATTAAATAACATAAAATTACTTTTTTTTAAAAATATTTTTCTTAAAAAATATTTTCTAAAAACAAATTATATTTCGCAAAATAAACGTAACGTTAATATAGTTAATCATAGACCACATGTATTACAATATTTATGTCCCAACTTAAGAGTTAGGAGGATGATAATTGGAAGCACAAAAATACACTACACATAAGGAATCTCACAAATCTAATTATGAGCCACAGAGTGAAGACCCCAACAATCATTTATAAGGGAGATATGCTGAATTAACGTTGTTTGGATTCTACATAGAGTTTTTCAAAATGGTACCAGACATTCATGTTATTATTATTATTTTTTATACTATCCATCCACTAGTTAACAATGGAAGGAAACTAATCTCAAGTGGCAAGAGCATTATTCTTAAGAGTGAGAGGTTTTGGGTTCAAGTCCCCTCCTCTTCACTAGGTGAGATTTCGTTTTTATGGCTAGTGCAAGAAGATGGCTACTCTCTATTGTGTCCCACAGCTCATTGAACCTCCCTAGTATAAAAAAAAAAAATGGAAGGCAACTAATCTCCATTCCATGAACCCATAAAAGAATATAATATTAAAAAATTTTAAAAACATATATTAAAAATTAAATGAAATCTAAAATAACATATAGCTACTATATATACTTCTCTTTGTCTTTCTTTCCCTCTAAATTTTATTTTTAAAATAAATTTATATCAAATTTAATATAAAGAAAATCTTAAACTAAAAGAATATATTAAATATCTTTAATATATTCTTTTTTAAAAAAAACTTACAATAAAAGTAAAACAATATATACTAAAACTATAATATATATATATATATATATATATATTAAACCTTACTTTGTATAATTTTTAAATTAAGTTTTTTTCTTCTTTATATTAAAGCAAGATTTGTTTTAATACATTAAAGTTTTTTTATTTATTACAAAATGTATTTTAATATATTTTTTATTTTTAAGAAATTAAAAGAATATAATAAAAGAATGTGGAGGGATCGGAGAATGAGAGATGTGGGGACTGGGGAGGCCATAGCTATAAATATTTTTTAGCTTAATTTTATTTTTTAATATATATATATATATATATATATTTTTTTTTGTATTTTTTTTCAGGGAAGGATGTGAATATATCCTAAGTTTTTCACACCTAATTTAATAAAAATTAGTTGTGAGGTAGTTGCATAGTAAATTAATTCTATTTAAAAAGTTTTGCATTTCTTTGAAAATTCTAGAATTGTAGTATAATTTTTATTATGGCATTTGCTTTCTTTAATCCCCAAAAAGTATATTTCCTAATCCTACACAAGAAAGGAAACAAAAATTAAAACATTTCCATTTTTCCAAAAACATTTTTTTTTCTTAAAAAAACAATTTTTTTTTTTTTTCACTCCTTCATTTGCAAAAATCTCTTTCTCCAATCTAATATATTTTCATTTCCCTTGCTTCATTAGTTATTCAAACAAGAAATAAGTCACAACCTCCATCCTCAACCATGGCTACTTCTACACGCAAGTTTGGTGTTACCCAGAGAAACTTGGTAGCCTCTAGACATGGCATGCATTGTCAATGTTGATAAAACCAAACCGAAAGTTGAACCGGTTTTTTTTTTGCATATTTGCAGTTCGACTGGTACAAATTAATTGATCTATCTTTTTTTTTTAATAACAAAATATTAAACTCAATACGAAGTAGTTTTAAATAAATTTCGATCCGACTGATTCAATAATTTTTCTGATTTTACCGTTCGGACCGATTTTTTTCGATTCACAAATCATCCAGTTTTTTTATAACTTAAAAACTAAATCAATGACCGATTTCCAATTTAACCAGTACGGCCCGGTTTTAACAATACTGTGCATTGTAGATTCTGATGAAAGACCAAAAGAAACCTAACAGCATTCGTTTGGTAACAAAATGAAAATGATAAGAAAATACAATTCTAACCATAGAAAATGATTCACTAGTAGTTTAATGGTCGAATACTCGAAAACAGTCTTCTCCACTAATCAAAGAAACATACGTGGAATCAATCTGTAAACTATTCTACAGCTATCCACCAAACCAAACCATCTGAAAATGTAGACAACCAAAGAACAGGTATTCATATCTTTCTTTTGGTAGTCTTGTAATCAAATCCACTCACTCCCAACAATCAAAAATAGGGAATCAAGATCTAAGGTAATGGCCTCAGTTAGACTTTCCATTCCCCCCCCCCCCTTATGCAATTCTCGGAATGCGAACTTTCACTAGCATAAATAAAATATATCTTTTTTCACTTATGGAAGAATCCCCAAAAAGAAAAAGAAGAGGAAGAGAGAAGAGGAAGGATATAAACAACTTCTGCGCTCTAACAAGATGGTTGACATTTTCCTGGAGAATTAAGCACATTATAATTTTAATGCTATATGCATTTATACAAGCACCCAAATCTGCTCTTCTAACCAGTTGCAGAGAAGAAAAATGTGAGCAGCAATCCTATACCATGTCAAGAAGCTCTCCAGGGACTCTGAAAAGTCATCTAATTACCAATCTATGAAGTTGAAGGCATCTTAGAAATCTCTACCAATATCTTGTGAAGGGCTTGAGGCTTTGAGAAAAAAGGTGAGTGATCAGCACCTTTTAAACGGAAAACCTTTTCAGGGGGGCTTGAGTTTATCATGCTTTCCTGTAGCGCAATGGGTATGGCATTATCTTCTGGTGTTTCTATATAAAACCGTCTAACCGTTCCGTATTTCATGTCTGAAAGACAAAGCTTCTCCAAAACTGGTGCAAAGGGGATTGGCCTCATTGAAACAGAGGCTAATGCAACATCCTGAGCCAAAAGATGCAAGAAGGAATAAGCAACAGGGAGAAAAAGATATGTGCACATACACACACATATGCAAAGTCAAAACTGTAAGACGCAGCCAAGAGATGTTCTTATACACTTCTTAAGAATTTCCTCTGGAAACCAAAGAAACATACTCAAGATTTGGGGCAAACAAATAAAAAATATGATTTGAAACTGAAATATTCATCTAGATAGAATTAGATTTGTAAGATTTGTTATGCATACATCTATGATGCACAGACATGGCGCCACAAACACAGGACATGATAATTCCTAAAAATTCAAGATACAACACCAGTGATACATCATATATATATATATACACACACTCGATTAGGCTCGGGAGTTCTAGCATTATAATACACAAACTCTGCTCAACCCAAGCTACTTGAGTTTGAGCTCAATTCAATTACAACATAGTTGAATTTGAATATTTTGTAAGCTGAGCTAGAGTAACTCATTTACACCCTACTGATGATGTTAATGATGTTGTAATTTTTTTTTTCTTTTCAAAATTGAGTATATATTCTTCACTTCTTTAAAAAAATATTGACTGTTAAAATTGGATAATTGATAGTTGATATCTGATATTTTTGCATTGTGTTGGGATCCTCAACTTTCTGATTCAATATGGTCTGGATGATATATAAAAATGGCCTAATGGATCCGACATTTGACCCGTGCCAAGATCTTTCATCAACTCAGCAACAAAAGATCTCTCTTATGAGTCTTTCTAACATCTCCGAAGAGCAGCCAAGCCTGGTCATAGGCCAGCCAAAAACATGGTAAACATTTTTTCACTAGTCAAGGTTCCTTCATCATTGATGCCAAACCAAATAGCCTAAGAAGCCATAGCAACTTTTAAAAGTAGAAATGCTTCAAATGCACCTTTAAATTTTAACTAGACACCATCACAATTAGACTCCTAACCGTTCCCTAAATGCATATGACATCAGAGGACAGCCTGTCCTAGATGTAACCTTTCAGAAATAGATATTCATAATCATACAGTGCCAAGCTAAGGCAATACCAAGATGGTAGTTCAAGTTTGATTAAATGATGATTACTGAAAGTTCATATGTTTTGACACTCAGCAACCTCATATGACTCCTTTAGCAGCCATTATGCAAAGTTTACTGGGAGCCAGTATGTTGACAGATCCATGCGGTCAAAATATCATTTTGCATTTATTGGGAGGCCTGCCAGAGTTAGAAAACAGAAGGTAACCCTTCCCATCCCAAATCACTTAAAAGGAATTACTCTCCTTAACAAAGACAGAGTTGCTAACCTAAGACCAACAACTCCAAGCACTTGGACTCAATGCAGTGTACCACCAGGCTGACCATGTAGACTATGTCTCAAATTCTAATAATGAAAAAAGGCAAATAGTCCTATGCCTATTTATGAAAAATTTAAATGGCCTCTTGAAGATTGGTAAACGCAAAGAAAAAGAATTGGTAACAGCAATGATAGCGCACCTTGGCAGGACTTTGGTTGAACAGCAACTCCCTCAATAATGATTTATCTAGTTCAATAGCAGTTGGAGGATGATCATTCCCATTTGCATACACAAATATCTGTGCCTGTCGCATCAAATCATTTGAATCTTCCTGCAAACAAATTTTGACTTAGTAAGAAAGAGAAAAAGGGGAATAAAAAATGACAAGAACCTTATACACCAGAACTTGTCCAGCAATAACATGAACAGAGTATATTCTGAAAAGCTGAGCTGGGAAGGGTTTACATCTAAATACCCCTTACCTTAAAAAGGGGACTTGCAAACTAAAAAACTATCAAATGCATCTCAAATTATCCATACGTATATTAATCCTGAGGCCAGTGCATGTGTTAATTTCATGTCCACAAGACTAACCAGTAAATCAACCAGGTTGGACAACCCCAGTCTAAAATGGAGAAATAATTTCTGCAAATTCAAAATGGATATATGTGCAAGCCATGAGCATGACCCAAAGAAAAATGCAGAAACCAACACTGAGTATGATTGGAAACAAGTTTTTAAAGGATTCAGAAAACAAAAGCTAGTGGTTTTTGTGCCCCTATGTGTCTTGTATATGCATGTGCACGCATGCCAAATGGGGGCTAAGGTTGGTATTTTTTTATAGAAAATAAAAAGGAGCCAAGCTCCAAAACAGCATCTTTCTAGTAGTAATTGAACAAAATGGTAATCAAGTGTAGCAGAGATATTAAGGTAAGCAATTCATACAGAAAGGCTCCTAAATTTCATTCAGTAAGTGCACTTTACAAAACATATAAAAATGCTTCCAAATCAATGAGTTAATTGAAATGAATAAAGATTTTGCAAAGGGAAAACCTTTTGTGAGAACATATCAAGAGTACTCTGTCCATTAGTCAGCATTGCTGCAGTAATAAAAATAGCTTTTGAAGCTCTATGAGGAAATAACTCCATTGCATATGATACACAAGCACCACCAAAATCGTGCCCCACCAAAATCACCTGCATATTGTGACACAATAATGCATCTCAAAAAAATTTATACTACTAGCATAAATGTTTTCAAATGCAAACAGCCAATAAAAAAAGCTGAATCCTGAAAGTTTTAGGTGAAAATGCAATAAATTTTCCATCCTGATATAGAGAGTCAACCAATGGGGCCCATGATCAGCATTTCAGATAATTTGTTTATATGTTAATTCAATTTTTAAATAAACAACAGAATGCCAAGTAAAATTTATGTTAACATTGAATTAGAGATTAGGTGCTTAAAGGTGTCAAATGGCAGAAAACTGACACAAATCTAAGCCATAGGGGTGTGTAAGCACCTAGTTTGTTTAGCAAAAAAATATGAAACATGTAGTATTGTTGATGATACTTTTAATAAATTTTATGGAAATTGGGAAAATATTTGGAACTGAACTGCATGCAGAAAAGGTAGCAAACACTAAAAAAAGAGATGAGCAACAAAGAAATGGAAAAGTACCTTCTCTCCATCAGCAAGTTTTTCAAGAAAATCAGCAAGGGGTTTCACATATTGAGAAAGACTTGTTATGCCATTTGTATCAAAAGAATGAATCCCAGAGCCAGTTAAGTCTATGGCAGTAACTTTGAAGCCACCCTCTTCTAGAAGTGCTATTGTTTTATACCAACACCAGGCACCAAAGCCTCCCCCATGCACAAGGACAAAATGGTTTGTTTCAAGACCATCAAGCTTGACATCCTGTTGAAAAGGAAACTGGTTAGGAAAGAGAATTGAATTTAGCATGGCAAAAAAGAATAGTGAACGACAAAACAATCCAAATTTTTTGTTTCAATATATACTTCTAAACTGTTTGAAATCAAATCACAAGGTCAAACCTTCCTCAGGAGTTTTCTACTGAAAATTTACATAAGAAACTCAAACAATATGCCAAAAGCATAAGAAAGCAGGTGACATAAAGAAGGATCCTAAGTAACACCTTATGGTAAAATAAACTAAAGATTCCAATTGAAATAAGACACGAGAAACAAATAATCATTATCAACTTGCTAATGAACTAGAGACAAGGATGATCCCGAAATGTTATGGACATGCTTAAAGCGATCTGATCTGAGTACTTGACATCATGCTAAGTACATAAAAATTTTGAATAGATTAAAAGATCTAGATCTGAAACTGTCATTCGCCAAATGCCTACAATGTTCATTATTAGTCATCATCTTGGGATTTTCTAAAATGATGAAAATCATATGTTGAACTTGTTGGTCTTTATTTATGCATCACGAGATCAGAACCTTAATGACAACCTAGTTGTACAGTTTCAGTTGCAATTCTGGCAGAAGTTAGAAAGCAAGTGATTCTGACTGCCTGTTTTTAAATTGTTATATCAATAACTAGCGCAATGCATACGCCCCTGCACAAGGAACAAACAACATATGCATCTAAAATTCTAAATAAAACCAAAAATGAATTAAGTGGACGAGTTAAGACAGATTGAAGTGGCCTACAATAATATTAGTCATAGATGAACAAATAAACCTCCAAAAATGAATTAAGTGGAAGAGTTAAGACAGATTGAAGTGGCCTACAATAATATTAGTCATAGATGAACAAATAAACCTATTTCTCAAGAAGATCTCCTATTTTCGTTCCAATTGCATACATGATCATCCACCGATCTTCATGGCATTTAAGAGCACATAGAAAAGAAAGAATTACTGAAAATAGCAAGCTCATGTAAGGTTAGGCATTAGAAAGAGGCATGCTTAAGAAAATACACAAATTGTCAATTCATTTTCCAAAAGCTTTATGATATCCACACAAAAAATTTCACTAGAGCAGCAAATCCTAAAAGAAAAAAAGGAAAGAAAGAAAGGATGAATATTAACTGGAAAGAAAAAATAAACATTGCCATAAAGACCAAAAATTTAGCAAAATATAAGGCAAACAACAGACTAATAATCCAACCAAAGAGCCAATTTAGGCCTCTAAACAATCAATACACTACACATAATAGGAAAAAGAAAATTATCATTAGAGAACTAAATTTAAGATCTGGGGCCATCACTATCATTCCGGGAGGACCCATACAGAATTAATCAAACCCATTAAAATTACTACTAACAAATAAGCAAAGATAATACATGCTAACCATAAAATCCTCCTTTTCACTCTTAATTAGCAACTGAACTCAAAACAACCATCAAGAAACATAACATGAAAATCATATAATCTTCCATTTCCTATAATTAACAGCAACATAAACATATCCCATAAATCCATAAACCCCACAAGCACACATCACACCAGTTCCACAATTAATACCAAAAATGAAAAATAAAAAAATAAAAACCCACAACCATAAACCCTATCATTTCCATAATTAACGAAATCCAAAACCATATGCATATGCATATTTTATATATATGTAAATAAATAAACGCAGAACAACGTGAACCTGGTTAACTAGCTGGTGAGGCTGCAACAAAGGGTCAGTAAGCGACCGGGCTCTAGAACTGGAGCTCCGGGGCAACTGGGTTTTCTTCGAACCAGAATTATTCGTGTACCGTAGTGAAGTCGACCGATCAAACGGCAATGTGCCGGTCCCGTTCTGTTGTTGCTGGTGCTGCCTGAAAAGAATGGCTGCAGCCAAAGCCTGTTCCTGAATCAAGGAATCAGTACTGTCTTTACGGGTGGATCGGATCCGGGTCCACCGATTGCTGGAGTTGGGCAATGATTGCGGGTTACCCGCTAAACGTTTTGTGGGTTTCTTCTTTTTCACTGTTTTGGGTGCGAAACAAGTGCAGAGGTTTCCCATTGCTCTCGTTCATGTATATAGAAGAAATACTATAATCAAAGTATAAATATATATATATATAATATTTATACGTTATTTAGTATACAATAAGTGAAAATGGAGAGAGTAAAAAGAGAGGCGGGTCCGACGGAATTCAGGTGGCGGCCACCGTGGGCGACGGAAGTGGTGCTGACGGCTGGAGGCTACTAAAGAGGTTCTAAAGGAGGGGTTTTTATAGGAAACTTCAAGTTGATGACAAAGATGCTTTGGTAGTTGTTAGCTTGTGTATGCTTTTTTTTTTTTTTTTTTTTTTCTCTTATTATTATTATTATATTATTTTTCTTTTTACATTATTTTCGTAGTTTCAAAAAGATTAATAAGTGATTTTTTTTTAAACAAAAAATAATTTTCAAAATTGGACACCCAAATGTTAAAAAGTTAAGAATTTTGCTTTTTCTTTTTTTATTATTTCCTGTTTACATTTTTTTTTATATTTTTTATTATTTTTAGAATACTAGTTTATACAAAAAATAATAATAATAATAATACGTAAGTGCATAAATATTAATTTTTTATTTTTAACATCACTTGAAAAAAATTCTAAATTATTTTTTAAAAATTATGGAATCTTAAATTTTGACAAATAATTTCATCAGTCCAAATGACAGGTTCTATTTGTACATTTGGCCCATAAGAAAATTATATAAATTTAAAATTTTTTATTAGTTTATTATATTTAATTACTTTCAATTTTTAAAAATTATTTTTTCATATCAATATAAAAACATAAGTAATGGAACTCACATGCCACATCAAATTTTTTTAACGTATATTTAATGAAATATGGACGGAAGATTTTATATGTATCATTTTGAAAAGGTTAAGGGTTTAATAAAACAAAAAAAAATATTAAAAGCTCACTTGAACGTCAATCCAAAAAAAATGTCTTATTTATACTTTTGACCTTTTAAAAAAAATTGAGTAACTTTTTTTAATATTGAACAAAGATAAATTTACTCATGTTATGTAATTTTATTTATTCTTAAATTAAGTTTTGATAATTAGGTTTTGATCTTAAAAATTTACAATTTTATAAATGATTGTAATTTATTTAAATTGATGTATGAAAAGAAAAGTGAGTTTATTGTTATTTGTTGACTATATTAAATTTTTAAAATCAATATTCGGAAATAATTTTTAAAAGTTAAGGTTGATTGAATAAAAATAAATAAAATAATTATTTTTCACTTCTTATGAAATTTATATTGTGTAATTTAAAAAATATTTATTGTATCTAGTAAATTATTTTACATTTAAAATTTCAATTGAAACTTATATTATACATAAAATTACTATTAAATAAAATAATTAATTCACATTTAAATTTGAATCAAAGTGTTTAATTCTCATTTTATTTTGTATTATTTCATAAATTAAATAAGTCCTTAAAAATTAAAATTTTTAGACTAACTTAAATAAAAATTTTAATTTCTTTAAATAAATAAATTGATTTGAAAACACATTATTGTTAGGATAAGAAATGTGGAAGAAAAAAAAATTGTATATTTGTAAGTGTGAGTATGAGTGGTGCTACTTTTTAACTTTTCTAATTGAGCTCAAACAAAATTATTTGATGGAAGGTGGGTGTTTGGACAAAGGATATAAATATAATTAATAGGTATGGGGATTTGGGGAGATGACACCTAATCAAGCAAAAAATAGAATAAAAATAATTAATTTATATGAATCTTTGTTTGTTTTTGTTGTTCTTTTATGTTTAATGATGATTAAAGAAGTTAGGAAATTAATAATTTTTCATGTAGAAATCATAATTTTTCCTTTATTTTGTCCACATTTAGATTTTGTTTAGTCAAACATGTTCTCTGTAATAGATTTCTTAATCTTATAGATTATATTATTTTTCCCAACTATAATATATTTTTTTATACTTAAAATAAAATTTCAATATTTTATAATACTATTAGTTATTAGAATTTCTATGCATTCATTTACTGAATTATTAATTAATAATCAACTATAAATTATTTAAATCAATAAGCTAATATATTTTTAATTAAAAGATGGAATGGGACTAATAAATGTTATTAATAAATAATTTGAGAGAGAACATAAAAAAAAATTTTATTACATGCGTTTCTTTTCATAAAAAATTAAATTTAAAAATGTTATAAAATTAGTAAAGAATATTGTAAAGTACTGAATATTTAATTAGTAACCGATCTCCTTGTTGAGTTTCTTAATTGTTATGATTATAATTAATTAGGTGAAACTTCAGAATTTATAAGCTGCATGCGCGGTAGAGTGAGACGTTTAGGCAACGAGAGCAGTTTTTATTAATTAAGTTTATAAATAGAGTAAGTTCAACAAAAAAAAAAAATTTATAAAACCAATCAATTGTGGTTCGGTTGGTCTTTTCAGTGACAAATTTTAAGTTCGAGTCTCTCAAATCACAAAAAATTATTATCAATTTAATGAAAGATATTTTATTGTATGGCTTACAATGTTATTTCATTCCATAAAATTTTTCTAATATTAAAAAAAATTATAAATAAAGTTTAATAAAGTAATTAATTATCATTAAAAATTTAGTAATAAAAAAATATTGATGCTAATCCTTTAATTTTTATAGTAAATTAATTTCAAAATAATAAATTATATATATTCACTCTTTTTAAATACTGAAAATTATTTTTTAATTACCTTTTAAAAATATCAATTTGTAATTTTAATGGTTTTTTTTTTATTTTTCTTTGAAAATAGTTGAGGGTGGAAAGTTTGGAGTTGATGAAATTTACTCCATTGGCGTAAAAATTTACTAATATTTCAATTAGAAATTAGAATGAATTATTATCATATACTTGTATATTAACCAAGCAAAAACATGTGTATCCTTATTATTAATTATATAATATTTATTAATTTGTCAATATAATGGTATTTATACAAATAGAGATAATCTCTCTTCAAACTTAATTCAAGATAATTTATACTTACATGATTTTGGGTTATAAAATTGTATATTCTTACTAGTTATTAAAAGTTTTATAATTTATACTTTATTTTATGAATGAAAAATGTTTCTATATATGTATTAAAAAAAAGTAACAGTAGCACACTAAAACATAACTTAATGATAAGTGCATATACGGTATGAGCAATAGACTCAAGACTCATGTTCGAATCCTCCTTATCTGCTTTTAAAAAAAAATAGTAAGTTATATTTATAAAATTAATTTAAAATTTAAAATTTTTATATTTAATATAAATGAAAAAATTAATTAAATTTTATATTTTAAATTCATTTATATGGAATATAAAGCACAATGCACACAATTCTTGTCCGAAGATTGAATGCAAGACTTGAAAGAATTTCCTTATGAGTTTGTCTATATTGAGAATTTTCGAATGGTACAATACAATGCATTTCATGTTTTGTTTGTTGTAATAAAATATGTAAATAATTAATGCCCAAATAAAGAGAAACTTCCTAACATTTCATTGTATATTTACATTTATTAGTACTCTTTTTATTTTATTTTTACTTTTTCTGGTGTAATATAATTGGTCATGGTTTGGCCCACTTTTCTGCTCATGGAATCAACATGCAATTTATTTGTGTTTTTTTTTTTTTTTTTTTTGTACGGTGGACCACATATTTTATTTATTTCCAACCAAAAGGAAATTGAGAAAATTAAAAAAAAAATTAATAATAATAAAGGCTAGAAGAGGGGCCATCTTTCTTTCTTTCTTTCTTTGATCATGGAAACTTAATGAACCATGGTAATAGTCATTTTCTTATATTTATCATAAAAGTAAATTTTACCTAATACATAAAATGAGATTTGAATTCAATATTTCTCGCTCTCAAAGGCAAATGCTATTGTCACTTGAGAGGCCATCTTTCTTTGAAGTTGGTAAACTTTTTAAATTGTATTTTATATTTATTTGCATATATGAATAACCCTCTTCATAAGCAATAAATCCAATCAATTTTCAGTTTAAAAATATTGTGAAATTCATTCTAAAAAAATATTGTGAAATAAAACATTTATTTAGTGCAATAACATTAAAAACTATACTATTGTGTATAATAATATACAAGTAACAAGGTTATTAAACTAAATATTTAGTAATTAACATATATATATATATGTGTGTGTGTGTGTGTTTTCTATGATTATTTTATTTTTAATAAAGTAAACCTACTTTATTTTAATTTACGAAAAAAATGGTTTTTTAATGAAAAATCACAATTTTTTTTATATTTTTCGTAAATTAAATTATTTTTTCGTAATTTTTTTTAGTTGCGAAAAAAAATTTAATATTAAGAAAATATGACTTATTTTATACAAAATATTAACTTTACGAAAAAATTCATAAATTAATAAAAAAAATAATTTCATTAATTAACTTTACGAAATTAACGAAATGAAGTAGAAAAATAATTTTAATAATTAATTTTACAAAATTAATGAAATAATTTTATTAATTAACTTTACGAAATTAACAAATTAATTTTATTAATTAATTTTATGAAATTAATGAAATTAACGAAATGAAATGAAATTAATGAAATTATTTTTCTTTTTCGTTAATTTAGGAACTTATTTTTAAAATTATTATTTTGCACAAAATAAATTATATTTTTATAAAAATTTTATTTTAGACCAATAAAGAAAAATTACGAAAAATAGTTTTACTTATGAAAAAATATTAGAGAATTGTGATTTTTCGTAAGAGAGCTATTTTTTTGTAATTATAAAATTATTTTTCATTTTTTGTTAATTTATGAACTTTTTCGTAAAGTTCTTGTTTTACACAAAATAAATCATATTTTAATAAAATTAAATTTTTTTTTTGCAACTGAAAAGAATTGCGAACAAATATAAGAAGATTATGATTTTTTTGTAAGATTGCCATTTTTTTTAATTACGAAATTATTTTTCTTTTTTGTTAATTTAATAACTTTTTCATAAAGTTATTATTTTATACAGAATAAGTTATATTTTCGTAAAATTACAATTTTTTTCGTAATCAAGAAGAATTAAGAAAAAATAGTTTAATTATATATATATATATATATATATATATATATATATATATATATATATATATATATTATGAATTCAATTTTTTAGCAGCATGATGCAATAATTTTTATATATATGCAATAATTTATATATAAAATCAGGCTCACTCCTCAAGAGTAGATTTTTTTTTTTTTCTTAGAAATCCTAAGAATCAAGTCATTAAGTTAGATGTCAAAGAGGTCTTGCTAAGTTTAGACTTGACAATTTGATGCTTATAAACTCCTCTTACAGATTTAAGAAGCTGCCTCATACCTAAGTCCAAATGAAAAAAATCTCACTTCTCTTTGAAGATTTTTTTATGATCAATATAAATATTAAAAAATACATAATTTAGAAGTTAAATAAAAAATATTATATAATTTTGTATCTTGGAGATAAGGGAAGATGATGAAAAGGAGTGTTCCCTATTTTATAATATGACATTTTGACAAGGCTCTTTATATTATATAATATGATAATGATACAATCGTTTTAGATATGCTTTTGAATTTGCACCACTTACTCAATAGCGATGGAATATTCTTATTACAGTGGATTAATTCAAAATTGATTGCATTGATCTTTGAATTATAAAATTCTACTAATACGACTATTGTTATTTCTTATTATGTTTGACTAAAATTCTGAATTGAGGAAGAGGAAGAGGAAGAGCATCGTTAATTACATTCCTTCAATTCAAAATTTCCAACTTTTTTTTTCTTTTTATATCTAGAATGAGATTCGAAATATTATACTTTAAAATTTGTAATTGAATTTTATAAAATTTAATTGATAAATATATTTTTTGTAAAGTAGCTTTTTAGTTTTTAATCTATCATAGACTATAGACTAGTACAATTCAAAAAAAAAAAAAAAAACAACAACAACAACAACCTAAAAACTAGTAGTTTAGTAATGAGATAAAGTGTAAATATATCACGTCAACCGTGAGAAATGAAATCCATTGTCTTTTTTCTTTCTTTTCTCTCTCTTATAATCTTAGATCTAGATCTTTCTCTGGGGCTTAACCCCGGTGGCTACGGCCACCTGAGGGTTAATCAGTCCCCCTTTTTGCTTGTTTTTATGATTTTCTTATTTTCCTTTTTTTTTTTGTTGTTGATGTTTTTGCTGATATCCTTGTTTTATGTTGCCTGAATTAGGCTTGTTTTGGAAATATGGGTCTCAGATTATAATCTCTTGCAGCTCGGCGGTTGTGTTGCCGTTTCTATCTACGGCTTTTTATGGCCTTCCCGCCGGTTTCATTTCTTTTTGCAGATGATGCTTAGTAGTGGACGTTAGTGGAAAGGAAAGGTGGTTGTTGTGCACAGCGTCAGAGATCTATGGCAAATATCTTCTATTCTCTCGTCTAGCTCGATAGCCGCTTACAGTGGAATCCTTGCTAAGTGGAGAGAGCTATTTTGTATCTATAATTGGGTTCCCTGTTTGTTCTGTTATATTTGTAGATCTTTAGATCTATGGTGGATTAAGCAATCTTTCCAGTGCTTCAAGTGTCTGAAGATAGACTCAGTTTCAACAGTGCTTCATCTCCGCCTTAGGCCTCAGGTGGAGGCGACAACGCCGATAGTGGGAGTTGGGGTTATTGTTTTGGAGAGTTTCTCCAAGGGGTGTTTATGTAAATTCCCTTCTGATGGCCCTAGTGTCGGTTGGGTCCCAGACAACTAGTCTGATTTTATTTTTGGGCTTTAAGCCCAATATTTAAACCCTATATGGGTTAGTTTATCTGTGGACATTAGGTCCATATTTTACCCTTTTAATTGGCTCTATCTATATCTATGATGCTTGTATCCAATTTGTATTATTTTAGGCTTTATGCCCTATTAATGACAACACTTACTTCTTTAGGCAAAAAAAAAAAAAAAGTGCAAATATATCTCTAATGTTTAGTTAAAAGTACAGATCAACACTTAATATTTTTGGAGGTACAGATATGCCCCTAATGTTACAAAAATGGGTCAATGCGCCCCTTCTTTCTGTTACCTTCATTATCTCTCTCTCTCTCTCTCCACACTTTTCCTTTTTTTTTCTTTTTTTTTTTAATTTTGTCTTTTTTTTGTCATTCCTTTATCTTTGTTTTTTTTTTTAACTTATATCTTACATTTACTTTCAAAATATTTGGGTGTGTATATACATATAATTTGACTTTTTTCATTTATTTTGTATTTATAAGTTTATATAATAATAATTGTAATTATTAATAAAATTTAATTATATTATTAGAATATATGATAAAAATTTATAAATGATTAATTATGATATTTAATAAATACACTCTAAATTTTTTCTAAAAAAAATATAATAACGTGAAAATAAATTAATCACTTAACTAGTTTTTATCAAAAGTTGTTTAGAAAATTTTGTCATTTTTCAAATAATTTTTTTAAAAATAAAACTAGTTATCTTATTAATTTATTTTCACATTATTATTTTTTTTTTAAAAAATTAGAATGTACTTTTTCAATATCACAATTAATTATTTTTAATTTTTTATCACATATTATAATAATATAATTAAATTTTATTAATAATTACAACTATCATTATATAAACTTATAAATAAAAAATAAATAGAAAAAGTCAAATAATATGTATATACACACACACAAATATTTTGTAGGTAAATGTAAAATATAAGTTAAAAAAAAAAAAGAGATAAAGGAATCACAAAAAAGAGAGAGAGATAAAAAAAAAAAAAAAAAGTGTAGAGAGAGAGATAATTGAGGTAACAGAGAGAAGAGGCGTGTTGACCCATTTTTGTAACGTTAGAAGCATATCCATACTTTGAAAAACATTAAGTATTGATCTGTTGATCTGTACTTTTAATTAAACATTAGAGGTATATTTACACCTTATTCTTTTAATAATTTTGTAGTAGAGTTTTTCAACAGTTGATCAATCCATTACAAATTCATCAATTCAATACAAATTATTCGTTTGACATAAAAAAAAAATGGTAAAAATTATAAATTATTCAAAATCTATCGATAACAATAATTCTCATTTTAAAAATTTTTAAAATTCCAATTATACGATGTGAGATTTTGAGAAATCTCTTATTTTTAATGAACTAAAAATTTTGTAATTTATTTTTTCATTATAAAAATATCATTCAAATTCATAAATTTTATTTTTATGCCAAACAAATAAAATTATATAAATCTATAGATTAAAAAACCTGAATTATTCTAAAAATTTTGAAAAATTTTATGAATTTTAAAATACTGTATCCAACATGGCCTAATATAATTTCAGTAGGTCATTGAAAAGAATGCAGTTTCACAAGTATGAAAAGAATGGGAGAATATTATTTTCATGATGACAACTTTGGGGACCGCTGGTACTTAATTTTAAGGGTGATCATAAACCGTCCAATTCGAATTAATCTGCAATCAAACTGTAATTTAATAACAGTCGTGGATTGAGTCGATTTGTATTTTTTTTTAAATCACACTTTGTAAATTTGGTTAAATTTTTTATTTTTTAATATGCAAACCGACCCGCAATCCGCTATATATATAAAATAAGCTAAATTTTATTTGATAATTAATATTTATATTAAAATGAAAATAAAAAGACATTATAGATTACTTATTTTTTGTTCTTCATTATGCAATTTTTTTTTAAAAATAATTTTGGAGTTTTTTTTTTTATATTATTGGGACTTGTAATGTAGTTTTTACAGATTGATTTCTTCATTTAATCTGTTTGCTATATAAATTAATTTATTGAAATTTAAAAGTAAGTTGTTTAATTTATGATTATGTTTTTATTTTTTTTAATATTGATAGAAATATTTTTGTTAATTAAAAAGTGAATAGTGTATAAAATAAATCGGCACAATCCAATCCGCATTTGTGGATTGACTTTTTATTTTCATGAGTTGGGTTGGATTAATAAATTCTCAATCCGCAACTTGTGGATTTAATTGAATATCCTATTAAAATTGCACCAAATCGACCCGCGAACACCATACATAGCTTTGTGCACCATTCAGTTTTAAAGGAATAATCAAATCAAATTTCAGGTAGGTTGGGTTAATAATCTAAAAATTTATCGGTTTTAGTTATTTCAAATTGATATATAAACTATAATTTTTTTTATTAATGATATATATTATTGTGAGGTCTCGTCCGAACGCCCCTCCCCTCGCTCGTGGGGGAAAATTGATTGCCTTAAGGAATGGCGAGAGCGATTTTTAAGGGAGGTTAAGGAACGGGTTTTGGTGCTCACGATTGGAAGCGGCTATCGCCTCGGAAAATTGATTTGATTTTGAAAAGGATTCGGGAGTCGCCACCCTAATTTATTTTAAATGGAAAAATTAAGGAAAA
>CATKHJ010314182.1:0-15904 GCA_949750685.1 Vernicia montana
TCTCTAAGTTCTTCATTCTCAAGCACTAATAAGTCATTTTATCTGAAAAATACACTAAGTTGAAATGTTAGATCAATTCAACTTGATTGCCAAGATCAAAATTGAGATTGACTTAGTTGGATTACACCACTAAGGTCAACACGAACAATACTGAAAATTGCTCAAAATTAGGACACATCTCCTCCATAGATACCCCAACTCTGAAGACATGGGCAACTGGATCCTAAAAGCGCATACAGGCATGCAAAAAATCCCAATCAATTTTTATTCCTCTCAAAGTAGGCATAACACTCATCCCATATTTTCCTAGGTTGATTCTCTCCACCTTGGTAAGGTTCTTGTACCATAGGAACATTTTATGGCTAAAGAAAGGCTCTATTATGAAGAATAAAGCAAAATATAGCAAAACAATTGATGAAAAAACGAGAAAAGAGCAGAAAAAATAAGAATTTTTGAAAATACAGTTGTACTGACTAAAGGCATTTGAAAGCCTTTAAATATGAAAAATTTTGAGGCAGCTCCAAACCTTGACGCGCGGCACCTAAAGCGAGCCCCCGGCTCGCGGTAGGGTTGCAAATAAACTAAACTGTTCACGAGCAGTTCGGTGTTCGGCTCGATAAAAGCTCGTTCGCATTCGGCTCATTTTATAAGCGAGCCAAGCTTGAGCCTTACTTTAAGACTCGATCAATAAATGGTCCAAGCTTGAGCAAAGCAAAACTCTGCTTGATTAGGCTCGTGAACAGCTAGATAATAAGCTCACAAACAGGCTCGATTAGTAGGCTCGTGAATAGCTCGATAATAAGCTCGTGAACAACTTGATTATTGTTATTATTATTATTATTATTATTATTATTAACTTAATAATTTTGACACTCCAAAAAATATATTTTAATATTTTTATAAAATTTTTAGTAATTCAATTTGACTAAAATATATATATTTCTAATTAACATAATCTAATATTTCCTTATTATATAATCTAATATTCTAATATTCAAAAATATTTTTTTTATTAATTAATATCTTTGTAATACATATAATGCTGAATTTTATGATTGAATTTTTTTTTTCACTAATTGGATGCTTTTACTTTTATGTTAGTTTTAAGTATTTTTGTTAGTTATTTTATAAGAAATAAATATTTAGAAAGTTGAGTATTTTGATAAATAATAAATGAATTTCAAAATGAATCGAACTCGAGCTTAACTGAATTATAATTTATTAACGAGCCCAGTTAGAGTCAAGCTTAAGCTCGATTCAAAGCTCGAACTCAAAAAAAAAAAAATATTAAGTCAAGCCTGAACATGTTAAAGCTCGGCTCGATTACAGCCCTTATGTGCGGCACTCGGGGCATGCCCCACAAGCGCATGGCATGCGCGGCATGCCGCCTCGACCTGTGGCAAACCCAGCCATTTCTCATGTCACCCCGTCTGCCACCAACCTCCATCGACTGTGCTCCGCCTCTTAGCAAATTTTGATAATAGTCCTTAAATGTTTCGTATGGTTTCGGGCCTCCAAGAATGCATTTTTAAGTCAAAATTAGTGCAAAATTAACATAAAAAGAAAATGAAAGGAAAAAAATCGAAAGGAAAAAATGAGAGAAAAGCATAAAGAGAAACATATGGAGTCTTACTAAAGTCAAAAGATAATATACATCACATCATGTTCATAAAAGCATAACATAAAGTGCAATAATCATCCTAACATACATGCATACATGGCTGTGAACCTTCAGTTTTGCACCCTCATGATGCTGTCGCAGTTTGACACATGCTGAATTTCATACGCTACGCAGAGTCGGTACGGTAGTCCCGCTAGCCGGTTAGCGGGCAGGGGTCAAGGGGGCAGCGCCCCTTGCAGGGGTTCGAGGGCAACGTCCTCAAAAGGTAAATGATTTATTTTCTTCCAACATAGACTGATATCACTTTTTCGACCCTGACCAGACTATCTGTACCAAACAATATTTTTCCAAAACTAACCGGATTTCTCCCAGAATTGACTGTCAATATGTTCGATAATTAATTTTAGATCCACCGCCACTGACCAGTAATTTTTCAGACTTCAGAATATCCTAAAAACGTCAAAAATCATACTGGAGTGCGAAAAGGCTCGGAGCCCGAGGCAGCTCGCAGATGTCCGTAAGTTGTGCCAGCATGTCTGCGGGCTGCTTGCGCACGTCTGCGAGGCAGTCTTGTGGATGTGCCAGATGGTTGGCAGAAGCTGTGCGTCGTCCGGCGGGTCTGCGACTAACGCGTCTGACATGTGTCGTACTGATACGTCCGCTGCGCCAGGCCCTCTGGCGCATCTGCTAGAGGCTCTAGCGGACGTCTGCCACCAAAGGCTCTAGTGGCGAGCTCACGGACGTCCTCTTTTTATGCCAAATTACCCTTTTACCCCTCCCTTTTTCCACTCTTTAGGCCCTTTTTGGTCTTTTTCACCTCTACCTGCTCCTATAAATACCCCCTATTTTTTCTTTCAAATCACACCTTGAGCATTTATTGATTACTATCCACTTGCTCCATTCTCTCTCTCTCTCTTTAATTAATTTCTCACTCATTTTGAGTAATCTCAATTAGTTAAGTAATTAAAAATCAAATTTAATTACTTAATTAATCTTTTTTAAATTAATTTTCACTCAATTTGATTAGTTAGTTCTTTTAATTAATCATCTTCATTAATTAATCCTTTTAATTAATTAAAATTGGGTAATTAAGCAACTCAATCCTTTTTTTAACCAACCTCGTTTTATGAAACGGAACTTTGATCAGGCAAAACCACTCTCCCACCACTCAAACACAAAAAGAAGGTATAATCTTTTATCCTCACCCCAAACCAAACCAAACCAATTAAATCTGACAGATCCTTAAACCCCCTCTCCCTCACTATGGAATGAACTACGTGGGTTTTGATCCCTATTCAATGGGGTATGTAGGCAAGCTTGGAATCTAAATCCAAGTTTCAAATCTAAATCCCAATCAATCCCCTTCCCCTTTTATTTTTCATGTAAAATGTCAATTTATACTTTCCTTGTAAATTTCAATTACAGCAATTATTAGTTAATTTAATTATTTTGGAGTAAATGAGCGATCTTGTGATTTCCCTAGTACCCATAAGGCTAAAGGAAATACTCTCCTTTGCTTATGGATATTTAAATACTTGTCCTTCATTTTTCCATATATTTCATAAATATTCCATGATCATTCATTATAAATCGTCATTAATACTTGTCATTCATGAAATCAATTCTCAAAGTCAAATTAAACTAAAGAGCCAAAACGAGATTATTTAAAACCAAAAAAATAGTCCCCGAGCTCAACTTGGTCCGAGGACTAGTGACTTTATCCTTAGGTAAATTAATCAAAGATTAATAAATTGGAGTCAAATTGGATTTTTCCTTAAATTTTCTATTTAAATAAATTAGGGTGGCGACTCCCGAATCTCTTTCAAAAATCAAATCAATTTTCTGAGGCGATAGCCGCTTCCAATCGTGAGCACCAAAACCCTTACCTTAGCCTCCCTTAAAAATCGCTTAGCCTTTCCTTAAGGCATGTATTTTTCCCGAGCGAGGGGAGGGGCGTTCGAGCAAGACACATAGTCCCTGAACTTAACTTGGTTCGAGAAGTAGTGACTTTATCCTTGGGTAAATTAATCAAAGATTAATAAATTGGATTCAAATTGGATTTTTTCTTAATTTTTCCATTTAAATAAATTAGGGTGGCGACTCCCGAATCTCTTTCAAAAATCAAATCAATTTTCTGAGGCGATACCCGCTTCCAATCATGAGCACCGAAACCCTTACCTTAGCCTCCCTTAAAAATCGCTTAGCCTTTCCTTAAGGCATGCATTTTTCCCGAACGAGGGGAGGTGCGTTCAGGAGAGGCCTCACAATGGCATATTTAAATAAATAAGAACAGGTCACTAGTTGCCACGCCTGGGTTTGCGACGCCCCCACCTGGGCTCCTCTTCACGCTCCTCTACCATCTCATTTATATCATGTAGAAGGGTGATTATAGCAAATATATATCTACCCAAAAGGTCGTAATGGTGGATGGTAAACTTCATCGGAACCTAAAAATAAAAGTGAGGTCAGATAATAAGTCATCAAAAAGCAATTCAGAAGCAACTGAGCAAACTCATACCTCTGTAACACTCTCAGGAATGGTAGGAAAGAATGTCAATCGCTCATTGGGCAGATTATAGCGACGAGATTGACCATCACAAGAGACATAATTCAGATGGGAAGGGATCCAAGTAAGACTAGTAGATGGAGGAATCGGGGTAGTCGAATCTCCCACAGAAGCATTCGAAGCCGGAACTGAACCACTAGCCCTGGAAAGTGAAAGACCAGCCATGAAACTTGAAGCTCTAACCCTAAGGCCCATGCTCTCAACTCTCACAAAAGCATAACTGCCAGCTCCAGAGAGGGGTTCTCGTGCGTGCCTGAACTAGACCCCCAGTGCATCGGCCTCCGTGATACATCTAATGGAGGTATGCCCTGCATCAAGGAAGTCTCACATAACTCATCATAATCGGCATCAAGAAGAATATAATCCAGACAAGGTACCCTTGTAGCCCAATCATCCTCTCCCAAGATGGCCAGACCGTATCTCATGTCTATAAGAGGTGGTTGCAACATAACTCTCACTCCTGTAATCTATGCTCTCACCCTCTCTCCAAGGAAGAACATCCTCAAAGCCTTGCAACGAAGCAAGAGGCGATAGGAAGATAAGCCTAAACTCAGCTTGATTCGATCGGGTATCCACTCTACCAATCTCTGAAACGGAGTCCATCTCACCTGCAAAACATACCACAAAATAAGAAGTGAAATGCAAAGAAGCAAGTCTAGATTGAGTTCAAATAAGGAATACCTAGTCTACACTTAGAGTAGCAAAGGTCTTTCTGCAGATCTCGAAAGATGGTATCATATACACATTCCTGTTGGACACCCTCTAGAGGCGTCCGTATAGTGGGTCAATAGCAGCAGACTCTCTCAGGGGTGGGGCTAACATCGGGAAGTGCTCATAGGCCTAGTACTGTAAGAGCAAATTTTTGACTAATCAACCACCAGACAGGGGACAAAAAGAAAGAAGACTATTTGATAAAGTACAATACTCATCTCTACTACAACAGAGGTACCACCATAGCCACTAAGTGTCCCATAGGAAATACTGCCCAACTCATGGTACAAAGCGCAAAGACTAGTACCTCCCCAGTCCAACTCACCAATCTCATTCAAGTTCACCAAAGAGCGCATAACACTCAGGTTAATGCTATATTTATTGTTATGAAAAAAAGTGCAGCTCAATATAATTAAGGCACACAGCCTAGCACCTTGATTGATGGTATACTGATCCGGTGTCTGACGCATGGTCATCAAAGTGTGGTAGAGCTAAGAGCATAGGACATAAGGATTCTTGCGATGAGGGTCGGCACCAATCAAGGTGGTCATCTCCATGGCAGGAAGCTCAGTCCATGAAATGTAAAACTCAAGAGGACGAGATCCGAAATGCATACCCGTAATCATGCTCCACTCGAAAGGGGTAACCGTCATCTCAACGCACCAACACTTTGCCAAAACTCTGACTATAATGGTATTGATGAGCTGCTTGATGTTTAGCTCCAACCACCCGAGCAAACCAGATGGCTCGAGGCGCTGACGGATGGCTCCCTAACCCTCCAAGTAAATGTGGACTAGCTCCATGACACTTCTGCCTCCCCTAGGCCTCAGCTGTACACGCTAGTTATTCAAAAAAAAAAAATCACCAAAAATTAAATTAAAATTAGTTATTATTTGTTTTATATATGTGAATGAACTAACCAGAAATGCATGAATTAAGCATTCCTGAAGGGATCCAGTGTGACTGACATGGTGATCCGGCTCTTTTAGCAGCATCTCAGGGTCTTGAGCGCCTATTGTTAGAGAGATGGAGAGAAAGAGTGAAAATGAAAGTTGAAAAGAGTATATATAGGCAAAAAGGTAGTCCCCACAATAATTGCACCTTTTTTTTTTTTTTTTATTCAAAGATCCAAATCACGTGGTTTTGGCATAACAGACTCAATTTAAGTCAGAATTCAATTCCGTTCGAAGCAATAGGTTCATATGATTTTTATCTACCTCATGGGATAGACGAGGTCTCAATCGAAATTTCGAATCTTTTGAAATTGTAAAAACTTCAAAAATTAAAAAATGGCTAGAAAAATAAAAAAAGAGTCAGAAAATCCCAAAAGCAGACATGGCATCTTATCATAGTTCCAAAAGCAAACGAGGATTTTCATTTTTTCATAACGGTATCAAAACCCTTCCGGTTCATACTTATCATATTCAGCCTTTGACCAACTAAATCTGATAAGGGGAGAAGCTGTGAACCCTCAAAATTGCACCTCTAGATGACCGGTTATCAATTACGAACCCATAGAATCAAACTGGGTCCAAGTCAGATAAAAAATGGGCCAAAACATACCAAAATAGTGCGAAATCGGGTCAATCCAGGTGGAAGGCTGAACCAGGCAGGAGCACCGTCTGGGCGGCACACCGGAACGCGGCACCGATTATGTGCCACCGTCCCAGCCGGCATGCCGCAAGTGCCGCCGATCGCCTCTAATGCCCTCCTTCCTCTATAAATACAGCTCCACTTCTACTAGAGAGGAGGGGACCAAAAAAATACCTGGTTTATAACTAAAGCTCTGTTGATTTTGAGACATAAAAATCAATTTTCTATATCAAAATCCACCACCTACTAAAATTATTTTAATTTAAAGTTGTTATTATTTGCAATTATTATGTCCTTGTTTTTATTTAACTAACTGTTCTGTTTAAAGTTCAATTTTGGAATTTCTGATCTAAAGTGGAGCTCAGATCCGGAGTTAAACTTGCCCCATTCGTGAGAAAGCCAAGAAAAGCAAAGGTAAAATTCATTTATTCTCCTTCATTTTGAAATTCTAAATTCAGATCTAAAATTCATCCTTCTACGCCTTTATTTAGATCTAAAACTGAAAAGATCTAAAATTTATTAATTTAAAATCTAAATTAAATTAATAAACCAAATCAACCTTTTTTGTCAAAATTCCTCTTTCTCAAGAAGGAAGAACTGCATGGATTTTGATTCCTATTCAACGGAATACACAGGCATGCTAACTTTTAAGGCATCAACTCCAAAATATTTTTAATAATACTTTTTCCTTTCTATTTTATCTTTCTTTTATTAATTGCTTTCATATTTTATTTGTCTTTCTTTTATTGCTTTATATGTTCTTTATTTTTCTATTAAATTAGTTGGGGAATATGTGCTTTTCCTAATACCCATAAGGGTTAGAGAAAATATCATCTATCTTATTTGCTTTTTACTTAAGTAGAATTCATTTCTATTTATTTCTCTATAACTGTCATTCATATAATTTTTGCATCATTTATAAATTGTTTCATTCATCATTTGTATTCCTGTTCATGCATACACAAAAATCACTCTCTTTTATATAAAAGTTATTTTGCACTTCTAGCAAAACTAAAGAAAATTACTGTTAATTACCAAAACCTGATCCCCAAGTCGTCTTTAGTCACTCACGGACTAGTGCTTTTTCAATGGGATGAGTTAAATAAATTGGAGTCAATTTAATTTGGATTTTCCTTTAATTTTCCCAATTAAAACAAATAAAATTGAAGTGGTGACTCCCTTTACAAAGTGACAAATTACAAAACACAATTTTCCGATCTCATAGCGAGTTCCAATCGTGGAGTTTCTTTCGAAGAACATTTTGATTCCCTTAGCGGATGGAACCGGTGCTCGGGTAAGGTCTCACACTAGTTTGCAAGTTGGAAGGCAGAGAACCTTTTATAGACTGCCTATTATGAAATAAAAATATGAGTTTCTAAATTTCCTTCTTTCTTCTCTTTTTAATCTTTTAAATTATTAATAAATGGTCTACTGAGATAATTAGAGGAATTATAGTTGCCACTATAATGGATCCTCTATAATCTAATGATTATTAGACTTGAACAGAACTGTACATCATAAGAGGCCTAGTCTTTTGTTATTGACTTTGTTAGGACATGGCATAGCTTGATGTATGGTCTCCGTTTTAATTGGTATATATATATATATATATAATTGTTAAGTGTATATACGGCCTGAGTAATAGATTTAAATTCGATTCCCCCTCTCTCTTTTAAAAAAAAAAAAGATACAACGAGCTATTCATGAGCTTATAATCGAGTTATTCACGAGTCTAATTAAGCCGAGTTTTGCTTTGCTCAGGCTTAGCTCGTTTATTAATCAAGCTTTGAAATAAGACTCAAGCTTGGCTCGTTACGCGAACGAATTTTTATTGAGTCGAATACCGAACCACTTGCTAATGGCTTGGTTCATTTGCAACCCTAGACTATTAATATAAATTTTTTGTTCAAAAATCTATATTTTTCAAGTCATTTCACAAGTCGGCTGCATGTCTACAATCCTTGAGGAATGTCCCGTAGTTCAATGAGCCATGTAAAAGGATAGTGCATTACTTTTTGAACATGATCTCATTTTTTCTATTTGATTCAGCAAGAATTTCTTTTTCAATTTATATTGAAATAACCTAACTTCTAACTTAGTTATTGAATAAACATTGAGAATACACACACACACACACATATGTACCCATTTCCATTTCATTTTTTAAGGTGATTCAGGTGTACGCCTGTGAAAAAAAGGTTAAGAACCTTTGCTAACAACCTCTAATTCAATGGTATTAGAGTCTCTTAACGTTTGTTATGAGGTCTCAAGTTTGAATTCCCAATCATTGTCAAATATATTAAAAAAAAAAAAATTTTAATCCCTTCACCTTCAACAAAACTGTCTAATTAATGATATCACATATAATTGAGTGAAAACTAGACACTGAACTACAAATAATAACATGAAAATTTCCATATATAAGTTGATATTTCATTAATTTTCTACCAACATCCAAAATAATTTCAATCAGTTATATCAAAACAAAGTTTGGCTTCATCCCAAGGACTATTTATCTCAAAGTTGTATTCTTAAATTTTAATGAGCCAATAAGGACACACAACACTTGCAAACACCAATAAACCTAACAATAGTACAAAAAGTAACCGGTGCAACATATAAACAAATGCCAAGGTAACAACCATCAACCTTAAAGAAAACAAAAGATGCAACTGAAAGGAGTATTTCTTTATGTAATAAGTGATAAATGGAGCGAAAAGAAAGACTTGCAAGGAAAACAACATTATAGCAAAAACATGCAACCTTGATGGTAGGCGAGAAGCAATAAAAACTGAGGAAACAACAAAAGCATTTAAAGAGATAAACTTGGTCAAGTTTGGATTTTTTAGAGCTCTAGGAGCTCTTGTTGTGGATCTTGAAAGATGAAGGATGATAAGTGAGACAGTTACTGCTCAAATAGAATATGAACTTATGGACCTTGCAAGAGTGTGATAAATAGGAGCCAACACATATAACCCACTTGTGAAAAAATAGATATTTAGGATATAATGAAAGAGAAGGTTGAGAGAAAGCATTTCTTTGGTTAAAAGCAGTACAAGGAAACATGATCCAAGAAGGCTCACATCAAGAAGCAAGAGGGAATTTTCATTAAGGATAGATTGCAGGGTGTAGGTTCAAACCAAGCCGACAAGTGCAACAATGTATAGATACTGAGAGATGGAAATCGAGTCTTTCATCACATTCAGCAGGTCTCTTTTAACAACACTAGCATTCATAACTATATCTTCAAGAAAAGAATCATCGGTGTGGTTGTCATCAAACCCAGGTTGCATCCCTCTATATGCTACTTTTCTCCATTTAGGATGAGGAAAAGGGCTTTCACTTATGTTGAAATCCATGCCATTCAACTATGCTATTGTGTCCAAGCAACATTTTAATTTTAAGAAATCAACAAACGCGAGATTTGTATTCCATCATTGCAAATCTTGCTCTATTTGTGGAATTCTCATCTCTTAGATGATTAGTTCAAAAACCTGTTCTATGATAGGCAATACGAAAGACAGTCATTATATTGTAAGAAAAAAGAATGAAATATAAAAATAAACAGAATGCATTTCATGGAAATATACAAAAGACAATTAATAATCAATAAAATAAGTTGTGACACCAATAACAAAACCCATCCTTGATACTACATGATGTGATTCGAAAATGCACAAATCTGTTCAAAGTCATTCGAATCCATTTTGCCTTTATTGGGCTGTTTTATTGTTCAAACTCATAATCTATCCTAGAATTTTTTTTTTATTAACTTTATTTAGTGTTTTGGGCTGCCAATGTTATGTGTTAAGCTCAAGATATGTTTCAACTATTTTATAGTAGTTTTAGGTATGTTTTCAAGTAGTTAAAGGCTCAATCCGAATTTAGCTTTACTTTAAGTTAGAATAAGTTTAGTCCTATGGCCAAACACCTCAATTAAGGTTTCTCATTCTTTTTACCCTTATATATTCGGCCATAAACTCATGTAATGGACAGATTATTGATTATTGAATTAAAACTTCAGTTTTTTCTTAAAAGAGTATTCTCTTGTTTTTTATTCTTACTTGAATTAAGGTTCATACAAGCAAAACTAATTATTTTGTTAGTATTAATTCCAAGGTTCTCTTTCACAAGTTGATATTGTGTCGCGGAGATCACAAGATTATATTCCAAGGTACTCTATCACGAGTTGGGATTGGGTCACGGACTTAAGAAAAATCTGATTTAGCTTTCCAAGGATTTGCTTCCAAACACAAAGATATTAGGTCTCAAGTTTAATATATTTGGAGTTCGTATCACTACAGAATCCATCACTCCCCATTCACAAGCACATGATATATCATTACGTCACATTAACAATGCTTCAATCACGGTAGCTAACAAATTGTGTGTAACTCGACGCAAACATATATATAAAATATAGAATTATTGGAAGAATAATATGCTACTTTCTCATGTAATTGACAAGTTATTCTACTTTTATTTTACTTCTTTTGGGAATATCTCTCGTGATACATTTAAATTATAATCTATCATTTTCAAAAGCATCAGCGGTAAAGAACTCAGAGGTTTATAATCCAACTTCGAGACTGGAAATAAAAAATTCCATAATTTTTAATTTGTTTTGGAAAAAGAAAATTGTTATCCTAAGTATGGAAAATCCTGGGGGGTTGTTGAATAGGTTTTTAAAAATTATAATGCACTTTATCACCCTAAATGCAATATATCAACAAATTTGAAGAAATTAACACAAATAACAGAGTTAGAGAAAGTTTAGCTGGATTTTATAGTGGTTCGAAGTCAATCTAAGTCAATCTCTTCTCCTACGTCCACTTCTCCTAAATCAAACCGATTTAGAGTTCCACTAGATGTACGAGACTGCGCCAAATGCTTCTTACAAGCTAGTTCTCCAGGATTTTTTCCTTTACAACAATTGATCCGATTTCGCCCAATACACTCAAGACACAAATGTTCTTTGAGTTTATAGTCTCTCAAGACTTAGATACAAACTAGATGAAAGATTACAAGAAATGCTCTCTAGCTTTCAAATAATGAACACTTAAGAATATGAAATAGCAGCTCTAGTGTTCAAAAAGAGAGTAAGAATTATATGAAATGAAGATTGTAAGAGTTTCACTCAAAATAGCATAAAGTTCACTTTGATTTCACTTGGTAAGCTTTTATCTTCATTTTGAATATTCCCATATTTATAAGAGTTGGAAAATATGGTTGTTGGGTTCATTAATCAAGTAATAACTGCTCCTGCTGTCTTCGCAACGGCTACAAATCTGCCCATATTTCGTTTGATGTGACTTGGTAACGCTAGTGAAGATTTGATTCACTGTCGTTACTCTCCTATGTAATGGTAGTGAAGATTAAGTCATAGTGGTGATTGATACTCTATTCATTATTGGCTCTTTTGAAGGTAACAGTTGTTACTTATGTGAAACGCCGATGAGTGGATGCTTCAAGGTCGTGAGAAGCATGTAACGGTAGTGAAAATTGCTATTGTCTGATCTTTGATTTCTTACTAATGGTAGCGAATGACTGGCAACGCCAGTGATTCCAAAAGTCAATTTCTTCGTTAGATATCTAAAGATCACCTTTAATTTTCGTCAATCTTCCTCGTAACTTATATCAAATAAGCTTTTCTTGTCAATATGTGTAGCGATGGTGAAGGATCTGTAACTACCGTGAGTTCTTGTATACCTGACAAATATTTTCAACCAAACTTGGGTAGTAACGAGGATGAGCATTATGTAATACCCATTACACCCTGTATATAGCAAATATATATGGAATAAATGAAGTAATCACACATATTTGCTTTAACACTCTTATATCAATTAAATTGGGCTTAATTAAACTAAGTATTGGTATCGTCAAAATATACATGGGGAAAACAAAAATGATAAGATAATTGGAGTTTGATGCTTCACAATATTGTTTTCAAAATCCATAAAAATTAAATATTTACAATCATGTGGTAAAACCCATCTTGGATAAGATATTTGGATAAATCAGAGAAAAGAAGCATAAATTCCATTTGCTTCTATTTTTTTTATTTTTGATTTTTTGCTTTATAAAATGTGTTTATATATATATATATATATATATATATATATATATATATATATATATATATATATATATATATTATTTTTTAAATATGATAATAAAACATATTTAATATATAAATTTTTATATAAGAAAAAATATTACTAAATTGCTATTAATTTTCAATTTCACATTCGAAACACGAATTGCATGAGGGTGGCCCAACCCTCTACTATTCCAACTAAGGCCTATCATGGCGGTAAAAAAGTCTCTAATGGGCTTGAGACAATAGCCTATTCGGAACTAACATGTTGTTGGGCTTCTTGGCCTCCCACCAACCCATCACAAATCATATTATCCACAGTAAGAACCCAAATTGGGCCTCCCTTGCATCTTTTCCTATCTTTGGTAATCTCCAGCCCATCCTCTTCTATCCCCAAGGCTAATTGATGGCCCAAGTCCAGAGTATTAATCCCATTTATGTCAACCACCATCCTATGCACTAACGTGGGCTGAATCAAAGGGCCATAACTCTTCATAATTGCTTTCCCACGATTGTCAACTTTAGCATTATGAGACTTTTCCATTTTTGAACTATCGTTGACAAATCCCAAATTTCCCACCGAGGAAATCTTCCCATTCCCTCCATTCATTTCTCTATCAGCAGCACTATCCCAGAGCCATTTCTCTCCACTCTCGTCGGAGAACTTCTTACCTTCAGCACGCAACTATGAGCCCCATTCCTTTTTCTTTTTTTTTTTAAATCTCAGCTTTTTGTTCAATGAATAATCTTTCACAGAATCGGTCAAAGTGTCCCAATAGGCCACAAATGAAACAAAATGTGAAAAGAAGTAGATCCAATGGCCTTGGCAGTTATGCTTGCTCCATTGCCAATCTTCAGAGTCACCTCTTCTTTTCCCAAGCTCTCATTGCTTTCCAGATCCTGCAAAGATGCACACACGTGTGAACTAGCACCTGAATCAAGGATCTATGAAATAGATGAACAAGTAGACACATCAGAATTGCAAGAAAGAGACATACCTTCTCCTTTCTCCTTGCCCTTCCATTTAGGACAGTTAATCTTCCAGTGTCCTACTTCTTAGTAGTGAAAACACTTGCCCTTTGTTGCACCTGCTGCATTCTTCTCAGACTTGTTCTTCTCCACGCCTCCATTGGGCTTAGGGGTAGAGGGCTTCTTCTGAGAATATGTGGAAAGGGATATTAAGAATCTCATATTTTATTTTTGTTGCAAAGAAAGCTTCAAATGAGAATGAGAATGAGAATGAAATCCTCCTCCTTCCTCTCTTTGCAATTTTAGAGTCGGTATAATGTCCTATTGATAAAGTTTATATAGAAAAAGAGCTGAAAGGCATCTTTAGTATGTTATTGGATTTTATAATCATGTCTGCTAGATATTGTGTGGTTTCCATATGGCATTAAGGTCACATTTGGCTCATTACAAAATAGGGAATATAATGCAATTCTTAAAATGTATGTGGTAAGACCACTTTAGCAACCAAGGTTCACAGGAAATCTATAAATGAGAAGCTATTTGATGCTGTGGTTATGGTTGCTATAAATCAAATAGTAGAGCTTAGAAGAATTCAATCAGAGGTAGCTGATGTCTTGGGCCTGGAAGAGCAAGTCGATTGTATGAGATTTTGAAGGAAGAGAAGAAGCAACTTATAATTATGGATGATATTTGGAAAAAACTTGATATAAAGGCAATAGGAATTTCATTCGGGGATGACTGCAAAGGATGCAAAATATTGCTAACCTCAAGGAGCCAACAAGTTCTATCTCATGCGATGGGCACATAAAAAGAATTCAGCCTTGAAGTTCTATGCAAAGAAGAGGCGTTGAGTTTGTTTGAGATGATTGTGGCTGAATGCTGATGATTCTAAAGGTCCAAAATTGCCTACCATAGCAGCTGAAATTGTAAGGAAGTATGCAGGATTACCCCTTCTAATACTCAAATTTGTCATAGATTATGCATGGAATGGTAAGCTCCAGCAATTATCTGAGTTCGACAATGAAGAATTACACAAAAAAAAAATACACTTAGTTCTAGAGTCAAGCTATGATAATTTTCCTAGTAATGAAGTTGAGTTATTTTTTTTTGCTTTGTGGTTTGTTTGGGCAATCTAATATTCAGATCCAGTATTTAATAAGATACAACATGGGTCTGGCTTTATTTAAGCATAAGCTACTATGGAAGGTGCAAGAAACAAAGTATATACTTTGATTAATGACCTCAAAGCAGAGTGCTTGTTGCTAGATGGTGACATGGATGGATTTGTAAAAATGCATGATGTTGTTTGAGATATTGCACTATCCATTGCATCCAGAGTACAACATGTGTTTATAGGTACAAGTGGTGTTGGATTGAGAGAAATGCTAAACCATAGTTACCTAATTCGCTCCCTCCTCCCTCATACCACAATCTGGTACTCGCGATCCGAATCGCGGTTCTTTTGCGCTCCGAATCGTCTCGGTATGCGATCTAGATCTCTAAAAAAAGAGATCCGTTATGAAAGAGCAGAGGAAGAATAAGAAGAAGACGAAAATGAAACGGCCTTGGAAGCCACCTATGTGTGTGTTTTAACTGGCCCTGACAGAGTTTTATATGAACTTTAGAATAATTAATTTGTCTGTTAATTTGAGGCCTTATGCTATTTACTGGACCTCAAATTATTATATGATACCATAAAACGTGCAAGGCTTTGAATATCATGATTATAATTAAGGGATTTTTAGAGAAATACATAAAAAAGAGAAAAATATTATAAAAAAATGCCCAAAAAAAAACTTAAAAACATATCCACTCAGCTGCTTTTAATCACAAAACTACGCTCATTTAGCTTTCAAAAAATAAAAAATAAAAAACAACTCTCGATTAGGTTTTTCATCAACTGATTTTAGCTGCTTTTCAATTCTAATTTTCCCCCTCATTCTTTCTCATTTAATTTTTCCTCATACAAAAATACAGATTTCATTTTCAAATTTCATATTTGAGAATTAAATTCCCTTCTTTTCGACTATGGATCTTAGATTATAGATTGGGTTTCTTTTTGAGCTTCTGATTTTGTGAGTTAGAGGTTCAATATCAGTTTTATTTTTCTTTCCATTGTTTTGATTATTTTCATTAGTTGTTAATTTTGATTATTTTTGTTCTTCCAGATTTGATTTTGTGGCTTCTCTGCAAATTATAGCCTCACGACTTCTTCAGTGCATTATCTTTCAGGTATTTCTCTTAGCTGAATAGAATCTCTATGCAATTCCATTCATGTTTTAGGAAAAAAGATGTGATATTAAATTATTATGTTGCCTGATCTTCAAAATACAAATTAGGTCAC
>CATKHJ010314240.1:0-19240 GCA_949750685.1 Vernicia montana
TAAACTTTTATTTTTCAATTCAATACTAAGTTGTTATTATGTTTTCTATTAGATTTATTGTTAATTTAATTGTTTCTTTCTTCTTAATTATGAGTAGCTAAATTTCTTCTCTAGGATTTAGATGTAATCTTTTGATTTGTCTATGACAATCTTTGTTTAATTGATTTG
The DNA here is from genome assembly GCA_949750685.1 of Vernicia montana. Classification (NCBI taxonomy): domain Eukaryota; kingdom Viridiplantae; phylum Streptophyta; class Magnoliopsida; order Malpighiales; family Euphorbiaceae; genus Vernicia; species Vernicia montana. Next base: position 169 of record CATKHJ010314240.1, read on the forward strand.
GTTTTGATTATTGGAATTAATCTTTTATCTTAGAACTTAATGCTTGTAAATAATTGACCACTATTTACATGTTTAAAAATATTATGTGAAGTAGCGAGAGTGGAATCATAATATTAGGTCAATGAGATATTAGATCTAGGGAATGTATTGCTTAGAGATAAGAACACTCCTTTGTGATTAATTAAAGGATTTCCATAAAACTTAATGTGTTTTTGTTAATTGCTTGTGATCACGAGAGTAGACATAAGGTTAACATAAATACTTGTGTTGTGTCTTGAGAGAGAACATCATATATTTTAGGGAAATCTAATCATTAATTCCAATGAAATTAAACCAATATAGAGAACATAGAAAAGTCATGGGTAATCAATTGATGAAATCTAAATTCTAGATCTCTATCATATATTTGAATTTGTCTTTTAAATTTTAATGCATTTGTTTTAATTTTTTTTTTCTTCACAACTGAATTAATTTTCTAAATAATAGAGTAATCATACTTTTTGGTAATTGTTAACACCTTCCCTGTGGGATCAACACTCTATTCACACACTATTACTTGCTCACGATCTGTACACTTGCAGATTTAGCACAACAATATAAGTATAAGTTATTAAATTTTCATAATATTAAAAAAATAATATTTTAAGTTATAAAAAAATAAGAGAAAAGAAAAATAAGGATCAAATAGAAAAATAAAATAAAAAAATTCATCAATATTTACATGCAAAGCGATAATTTTCTTTTTGGATCCTAATAAAAATATAATATATTCATGCATATGATAATTTTTTAAGAATAATAGAATTTTTTTTTAAAGGCAATAATATTTTTATACATGGAAAATAAAAGTATAATAATTTAATTTATAATAACATCTTATAAAAAAAAAGGAAAGTATTTTTAAAACTAATGGAAGGGTAACTATGTCAATTTATAAATTAAGAAAGTCAATTGTTTTAATCATAACAATTCTCACTATAACAATATCATCATTCATTTTAAAATTTGACATCAATTGATTTCAATTAATTAAGGGTGATGATATTGTCAGAGCGAAAATTGTTATGGCAAAAATAATTAACTTTTTTAATTTATAAATTGATATAGTTAGGGCTGACATTTGGTCGGTTTGGTTCAAAATCAAATCGAATTATAACCGAATATATAATTTATCTAAACCGAACTGAAACCAAAATTTTTATAAAACCGAACCGAAAAGTTTGGTTTGATTTGATTCAATTTGACTGTTTTTTCTTTTTCTTTTAATAAACTATATATATATATATATATATATATATATTAAAATTTCGGTCGGTTCGGTTTAAACCAATTTTTTTTATAAAAATCGAAATAAAATTTAATTCGGTTCACTATTTAAAAAATCAAACTGAACCACTTAAAAAATTAAATCGAACTGAATCAGTCGGTTCGATATAATTTTTTGGTTTCGGTTCGATTTTGCTCACCCCTAGATATAGTTACTATTTTATTAGCTCCAAAAGTAATTTCCTTTTATGTTTATTGAAATAAAATCATTGACTATTCTTTCTTTCTTTTTTATCAAACTAAATTCCATGTAAATTGATTCAATTTTAAGAATCAAATATTTTTAATTAAAATTTTTTTTTAATTAAAAATATTTGATTCTTAAAATTGAATCAAATTTATTTAAATTATTTTTATCTTGATTTTGGTTTTACAAAAATTATGTACAATTGAAATCCATTAAATAAAAAATATATATATTAATTGATTTATAATTTATTTTTTCAATGATTGATCAATAAATTTATTAAATAATGATACCAACAATCTTATCTAAATCACTAATAAAAAAGATATTTCATATTTTTATATGATTTAAAATGTAATAAAATATGAATAATTCACTTCATATAAGTATCAGTTATTGATTTTTCATAATATTTTAAAATTAATATTTTAAGTTATAAAAATAAAAGAAAAGAAAAATAAAGATCAAATAAAAAAAATAAATTTTTTTATCAATATTTACATGCAAAGCGATAATTTTCTTATTAATCCTAATAAAAATATAATATATTCATGCAAATGATACTTTTTTAAAAAAAAATTTACAGTGTAATACTAATTCGATTCGATATTTTAGTTTAGTTTGGTATTTTCTAGCTTATCCCTAATTCTAACAGACAATAAATTCATTTTCATTATTAAATCAAACATGTACTATAAAGCAAATTGATTTAGTTAAAAAAAAAAAAAACATCTAACTCCAAAGAGACGTATGAGACTGATTAATAATGTGCGTTTGGAGTTATTATTAGGGATTAAAAAAATAGGTTTAAATTTTTTTTAATTTAATTGATTGATTTTTATTATTTTTTATAAATTGATTTTTTAAATTTGCTTATGAAAAAAATATCAATTTATGTATTTTTTTGAACAAACAGATTTAAAAAGTAATTTTAAAAATATATATAAATTTTTTTTTTATTGAAAAGTGTTTTTTTAAACGCAACTTCAAACCAGCCAAAAAAAAATTCATTAATTTGGCCAACACTTTCAAGCAATAATTAAGAAGATGGAGAGACAAATTACTTATATTATTTTTCCTTTTTTTTTTTCCCTAGATTTTTTTTTTGAAACTTTTCCCCTAAATTTATTAATTTTTTTTTTTAGTTTTCAATTTTCATTTGAATTTCTCTATCTGACACAAATTTACACGTGTAATGTACTATGAAAGCAAAGCATGGTTCAATAATTTCTCTCACTCTATCATTGCTCCTATAAAAGCAGGAAAAAAGCTTTCCTTATCTTTTCATTCTCAAATATACAAAAATTCCATGGCTTTCTCTGTGTTTTCTTCCTCCTTCGTCCATCCTCAACTATGGAATATCATTGCCAAAATGACTCTCTTTGACACTCTTTTGTTCCATGTTAGTATCGCTCTCTCTCCCCTTTCTGTAAATATTTTTTTATTATTTTGTTTTTATTAGAGTTTAAAATATTTAAAGTAATAATTCTTAGGGATAATAATTTAACCCGTTCCGTCCTTAATGAGACGAATATTACCCGCCCCATTTAATAAATGGGGCGGGACGGATTTTAAATTTAAAATTTGAATCGGGTTCGGAGCAGAGGTGGATATTACTAAAATCCGCCTTGAACCCGCCTCAATTATATATAATATATATTTTTTATTTTTCAAATATTATATATATATATATTTAATATATCATTTTTAATTTATAACTTATTTTTTTATATAAAAAATAAATTATATTATATAGACATGTAGAAAAGATATATAAATGAATATATGTATATATAAAAAATTATTATTAAATAATTTTTTTAAAGAAAAAAGAAAAAAATAATAATAAACCCGCGGATACCCACTTCATTTTATTATCCGCCCCGTTTCGTAGTGGGACGGATATAAATAAATATTTGCGGAGTGGATATGAATAATGAGAAACTCGCCCCATACCCGCCCCGCTGCATCCCTAAATTAATTCTGTAAAGATTTTAATACCTCTACATCAAAGTATTTTTTTATTATTTCATAGTAAGGTAGTATGTGTTGGATATTTAAGTTGTGGTTGTTAAATTTCAAAGTCCCACATTGAAAGATGACAAAAATTTTCCTGCATTATAAGACTTGAAAAATCTTAACGTTTGAAATGTTTGCCACAAAGTATTTTCATTTTTTATTATTATTTTGCAATGGATAATTTAATTGTATTACTAATATATAGACTTGTTTTTAGTCGGATATGAGTTTAAAAATTTGTTAAAATTTATAAAATTTCGGCTCACTTGAATTATAAATTTAAAATTCAACCTACAAAAATGTCTAATCACGAATCAATTTTCATGCATATTATTAATATAATTATTTTTAGATACTTTGGTATATAATTAATTGTACTATTATTTATGTTTTGGGTACTATTATGTATATACGTATAGGTTATACATTTAGTGGACAAGATGGGATTATGGCACAGGTTGCCAGTGGCATTGGGACTTATTTACTTGGCAATCAGAAGGCATTTACACCAACGTTATAATCAGTTGCATGTTGGAGAAATGAACGGTCATAAATATGACACCAAACAATTTTCTTATCGAACGGCTGATGGAAAATGCAACCATCCCACTGATGATATTATTGGTAGCCAAGGAACTTTTTTTGGTCGTAACATGCCTCCTTCCTCTTCTCCATATGAGGTATTTATTATTTTATTTATTTTTTCTTTTTATAACTCTTTTAATTTATTTATTTTTGAATTTTATTTTATTTATTGATAAATATAATCAAACGCGAAACTAGAAAATTCAATTAATGGATATACATAGAAAACTCTAAATATAATAAGTATGAGCTACATAATACGACATGGTATAACTTTTTTTATTTTTCTTTAACTTTATCCTACTTAACAAAATAATTAATTCGAATTTAAGTTTAATTATAATTATTGGTTTGTTTTTTACCTTTCGAATTTTCTAATTAATAAACAATCATAATTTCTCTATAAGAATATAAAATGAAGATAATTTATATTAATTGATCATACATCCAAATGCTTCCTTTCCATTAAATGCAAAAATAATTTTATTCTATTGAAATAATAAGAAAAAAATTTCATTTCTAAGGTAGTAAATTAAGATGTTGCTATCAACAATATTGAATTAGACCTGTTCACAGGTCAATTTTAAGTTTGAAAAATATTTAATTTTTTAAAGGTTTAACTCGTTTGACCTGTAATTTTTTTCATTAATTATGATCCGCAACTCGGCCTAGGTTCACATTAAATAGAGGTTATTCTCAACAGTTGAATATTGTGTATCAAAAGAAAAATTGAACCTTCACAATTATTGAAATTTGAAAAAGGATTGCCTCAAATTAATCAAATTAATTCCCATATACTTGTGATAATAATGTTGAAATGTATTCTTACCATAAAATAAGGGCACCACTTGGTTTATGGGTGAGCATTCAGTCGGTTCGGTTCAAAATTAAACCAAATCAAAATAACCGAAATATTTGAAATTAATTTTTTTATAAATTGAATCGAACCAAAGTTTTAGTAAAAATCAAACTGAACCGAACCGAAAAATTCGCTTTGGTTCGGTTTTTCAATTTGACAGTTTTTTTTTCTTTTTGTTATAATAAACTATATATATATATATATATATATATATATATATATATATATATATATATATATATATATTAAAATTTCAGTCAGTTTGGTTCAAACTAAATTTTTTTTTATAAAAACCGAACCAAACCGAAATTTAATTCGGTTTTCATTTTCAAAAACTGAATCAAACCAAACCTCTAAAAAAATCGAATCAAACCGAACTAATCAGTTCGATTCAATTTTTCTATTTCGATTCGGTTTTGCTCACCCCTAACTTGGTTATTATCTATTCAAAAATATTTTGGAAAATATAATCCGATTTAGTTTTTTTTTTTTTTTTTTTTTTTTTTTTTTTTTTTTTTTTAATTGAATGTTATTCATCTGGCTCATAAATTGATGACCATGTGGCATTACATTATTGTTATATTAATGATTTTATTCTTTTATAACATATATACAAAATTATAAAAAAAAATAATATTAAAGCCTCATAGTGAAAATTTGTTAAATCACATTATATATATACTTTTAAATATGTTTGATTAGATTAATTATAAATTAAAGTTGTTTTATAAAATAATATTTTTTTATAAAACAATAATAAAATTAATTCCTTGTTATAATTATTTTCCTTTTATTATAATTAGATTTTTTTAGTAAGAAAAGTTGATTCTTTTCTTTATTATTATTTTCCAAAATTTTGCCATTCCATATCTTAGCCAATCACCATCTCAAGCACATAACTTAATAAAATTAAGTTTATTTTTTAATATATTATTGAAATATTAATAGATTTTATTTAATTATTTGTTATAGTAATTTTATATATGACTTTATTCATATATATAATTCAATTTAAGATTTTATGTGTCTCCAAAGAAACGTCCGAGTGGTTAGCAGCATGACATGAGATCAAAAGGTTTCATGAATGACTCTCACGACCATGAAATTCTATCAAATGGCAAAATAATAATAAGAATAATAATTTAAGATCTCCTGTATTAAGATGTTAGTCTTTGCAGTTGTTAGATCCACACCCAACAGTTGTAGCCAACAAGCTTTTGGCAAGAAAGAAGTTCATAGACAATGACAAGCAATTCAACATGATAGCTTGCTCATGGATCCAATTCATGATTCATGACTGGATTGATCATATGGAGGATACCCAACAGGTATATATTTTATATTTTATATTATAACCCAATTATTATTTTTTCCACATTGATAAAAAGAAAATATATGTCAATAATATTGAATTTTTCCAAACTAATGATATTCAAAGTAATAAAAAAAAATAAAAAAACTAGAGATGGGTGATTGGACTTCCCTCCAATGTAGCTATCAGGTATTCGCAATTAATTAAGTTATTAGCTAGCTAATGGTTGAGTATCTGTCTTTTAGTACAAAAAATCAATTATTTTATAGTTCTTTAATTTGTTCTCAAACTAGATAGTAGAAGAACTAATTACTAATGTTTTATAATTATTTCAACAGGTGGAAATTAGTGCACCTGATGAAGTTGCAAGTGGATGTCCATTGAAGTCCTTCAAATTCTTTAAGACCAAGAAAGTTTCCACACATTCACCTTATTTAAAGACTGGATGCTTAAATACAAGAACTCCATGGTGGTAAGTCCTTTATAAAATTGTTTTTTTTAATAATAAAATAAAGCCAAATGTACAAATAGGATCATCTCCTTTGAACTGTTGCTCAAGTGAGCTCTTAATTTTTTTTTGATCCATTAAACCCTTAATTTTTTTTAAAATAGTACATATAAAACCCTCTCTTTTATACTGATACTCAATTGAGCCCTTAATATTTTTTTTTGGTCCCATTAGACCCTTAATCTTTTAAAAAATGATACATATAAAACCCTCCATCCATAATTTAGGATTTTTGTCAAGTGATGTTAAAAATAAAAAATTAATATATATGCACATACGTATTAATTTTTATTTTTATATAAATATTTTTTTAAACTATTTAGAGAAAATTTAATATTTGTGAAATTTAAAGTTAATAAAATAAATAAATTAATTAAAATATTACAAATTTAATTTAATATAAAATAATTTTTTAATCCTTATACATTAAAATATAATTTATAAAAAAAATTATATTTTATATTTTAATAAAGATAAAAAATTAAGAGCTCACTATCAGCTTTAAGGAAAGAATCTTATTTGTACTTTTGGCTAATAAAATAATATCACATGTCGACTTTCATATATTTTACTAAGTTCACCCTTTGGTACGATTAAAAAAAATAATATAAATTATTAAATGAGGGCATCTTATAGTAATTATAAATCAAATAGTAATTGCATTTTCTCTTAACCTAGAAAATTTCCAATTTAACTAGGGATGGGAGTGTAGTTTATGGGAACAATGAAGATGGAATGAGAAGAGTAAGGACATTCAAAGATGGGAAATTAAAGATTGCAACAGATGGGCTTCTTGAACATGATGAGAAAGGAATTCCAATTTCTGGTGATGTTAGGAATTGCTGGGCAGGCTTTTCCCTATTACAAGCCTTATTTGTCAAAGAACATAATTCTGTATGTGATATGCTTAAAGTAAGTAATAAATGCTTATCCCTATTTCTCTTTTTCTTCTCCCATTTCAATACTTCAATTTTATTGTTGAATTGATACTTCACATATAGTCAGTGTTATTAAAATCAAATCGAATGGTGAAATGGTCTTCTGATCAGTTCACCGATCAAATTGGCTTTTTATTTTTTATTTTTTATTTATATATATATCAAAATGACGTCGTTTTGAATAATCTGATTTTTTGATTAATCGGATCAGACTAATGACTGGTTTTCAATTTAATTGGTTCGACCTGTCGGTTCGGTCTGGTTTTAACAACACTGCATATAGTAGTAGTAATTGATGTACATATAATGTCTACAATATGATTGGTATAACTTTTTCCTTTTTCATTTACCAATCCGTTTCTTTTTAAATAAATTGATATATAGATAGAAATATTCAAATTAAGGACAATCTTATTCTGTATAGAATTTAAGAACGACCTTATTCTATATAATTTTAAAGGACGTAGGAAGACCAGTCAAACTAAGTAATTAGTATTTTAATATGGTCCTTTAGTAGAACTTCTTCTTGTTCAGTATGCGCTTTTAGAAAATGTGTATATATAGTGCTTAATGGTAAATTTGTTAGCTGATAATTTGGTGAATTTCCTTTATGCATAGGAACATTATCCTGATTTTGATGATGAAGAGCTCTATAGATATGCAAGATTGGTGACTTCAGCTGTTATTGCTAAAATTCACACCATTGATTGGACTGTAGAGCTCCTAAAGACTGACACTCTTCTTGCTGCAATGAGGATAAACTGGTAATGAAGAGTAAAATGAACATTTTTTTCATTCATACCTATTACCGAATATAAAATTTTTTTATGAAATCATTTATATCAAATTGCATCTTATAATTTCAATTTTTTTTTAAATTTTATGGAAGATCAAATGAATCAAAATATTATTATGAGTTACAAAATAGGAATTAACTATTCTCTTTAATAATTCTTATCAAATTGTTAAAAACTCGAATGGGAGACTCCTCATTCTCCACACCGTTAAAAATAGTGAAGAGATCAAACAAACTATATATGGTTAACAATATTATGAAAGTATAAGCAATTATCAGGGATGACAACGGGGCGGGGGTACTATCCCCAATCCCCATCTCCGCTTTAGCGGGGAATCCCTATTCTCGTTCTTGCCTCACATACGTGGATAATTTAGTCCCTAATACCGTCTCCATAGGATCTCCGTTCCTCATTTCTCACTTGAATTTTTTTTTTTTGATTTTATCTTACTTCAAATTTATATATTTTTAGATAGTGAAATATAATATATAAAAATTTAAAATTTAGACTTTAATTAGGTTCAAATTCACAATAAAAATAATTCAAATATCATTAAATCAATATATATATATATTTTGACTATTAGTATTATTTATATATTTTATTAATTATTTATATATTACTTATTAATATATATAATAATACTTATATATTTTTTTTATATTTATAAAATTGATAAATAATAGCTGAAAAATATAAATAATTTCATTTAGAAAATATTAATAGATTCAGACACACAAAGCATGAAAAAATGAATCAATCCAATCTGAAACTCTTTAGAGTTGTCATGATGTGAGAGAATTACAAAGAGTGAGTGATAAAATTAGAAACTTTAATACATGTGTTTATATATATATATATATAAGGGTAATTGAGTAATTTTTTTTATATGTAAATATAATATTGGGTCTCTATGAGGACGGGGACGGGGATCCTCACGGGGTAGGAAATACACTTCCCATCTCCACCCCGTTCCTGCTAACGGGAAAGAAATATTCCCCATTCTCACCCTTATGGGAATAAAAATCGAGGAATTTCTGCCCCATTGCCATTCCTAGCAGTTATTTGGAAAACTGTTGCAGATAATTTCTGTAAGTGCGTATATCACCCGGCTCGAGTAGGATTAGTCATACGCCAAAGGCATAGGAACACCTGTGACCTAAAAAAAAAAGTAGTAAATAGAGTGTCAAACTCATGACGAAGGGTTGCCAAGTATTAAAATTAGAACTTTTCTTATTATTTAGAGAATTGATAATTAAGATATTGTTTAAACTAAAACTAAAATATGATAATTAATTAAATTGAATTTAAAATAATGATATGAAAAGTTTAGGCCCCGTTCGTTATTTTTCTGTTTTTTGTTTTTCAAAAAAAAAAAAAAGATTTTGAAAATCATAATTTGTTATTTTTAGTTTTTTATTTTCAAAATGTTTCTAGATAAATATGAAACAAATAAAAAATAAATGTTTTATAATACTTATTTTTTGAAATTTGAAAAAAAAAAACACTCCTTTAGGGTTTAGATTTCATTAACTGATTAACTGATTGAATTGATTGAATTTTATCTTATTAGAATTAATAATTAGATTTTTCCTATATATAATGTTCTCTTTCGATATAAAATACATATATTTATATTAATCTTATATCTACTCTCGTTATTATAAACAATTAACACAAACTCATTAAATTTTATGAAAATCCTTTTAGCGATCACAAATGAGTGTTATTATTTCTAAGTATCACATACCCTAGGTCTAATGTCTTAATGAACTAGTATTTATTGCGAAAAATCTGCAAGTGTATATGTCGTGAATAAATAATATAAATAAAATGAACACATATTAGATGGATTAATTTTAACAATTGCACTTAAATTTAATAGCATATTTTAAGCTTATCAGAAACATATATATATCACATTGAAACTGAATTTAATGTGTAAAGATTGGTACTTTTGGTACAGGTATGGAGTTCTGGGGAAGAAGATTAAGGAATTATTTGGACACTTTGCAGGACCTGTATTTAGTGGATTGGTTGGTCTTAGAAGGCCAAGAGATCATGGAGTTCCATATTCACTGACTGAAGAGTTTACAAGTGTGTATAGAATGCATGCACTTTTACCTGATAAACTCATCTTAAGGGACATCAAATCTACAACTTCAGAATATGAATGCCCTCCAGTGCTAGAAGAGTACTACTTGCCTTTCCCTCTTCTTAGTTTATGTGTTTAATGGTTTATTGGAATCACTAAAACTTTATCTATTCAGTTTTAAATCGAAATGATGAATTTTGTTTATTTCAGTTCAATTCATTTTTCAAAATTAAATAGATATATGGGTTATTAATTTGGTTTAAAAACTAATTTTTTTTTAAAATTTTAGAAAGTCTAAACTATATAAACCGAACCGGCCAAATGCTTACCTCTATAATATTAATAGCTGCCTGTGCTATAAAGTCAGGCACTTGATTATTGCATTGTTGTTTTGATTTTATTTGGTTAATTAAACTTAAGATTAAGACTAAGACTAATTGCAATTTACATGATCTGCTATAGGTTGCCTATGAGGGAAATGGTAGGAAAGGAAGGGGAGAAAAGATTGTCAAAAATTGGAATGGAGCAAATGTTGGTATCAATGGGTCATCAAGGAAGTGGAGCTGTTACATTATGGAACTATCCTTCATGGATGAGAAACCTTATTGCTCATGATATTGATGGAGAAGATAGATCAGATCTTGTTGATATGGCTGCTATGGAAAGTAATTCCTTTCACACTTATCTTTTTGATTTTTTTTTTCTCTTAATCCAAACATAACTATAAGTTTTGATGATTTGATTAGTCTATAGAGATAGGGAGAGAGAAGTTGCTCGGTATAACGAATTCAGAAGAAATTTACTGATGATTCCTATCAGCAAATGGGAAGATTTGACAGATGATGAAGAGGCTATAGAAGCTCTTTATCAAGTGTATGGCAATGATGTTGAAAAGCTTGATTTGCTAGTAGGCTTACATGCAGAAAAGAAAATCAAAGGCTTTGGCATAAGTGAAACTGCTTTCTTTATCTTCGTACTTGTTGCATCAAGGTAAACTTCATTCCATTTCACTATGTGAATTCATATAATTTTTACTATTTTGCATGTTTGATAGAACATATATAATCGAATGTGATTAATTAGATGTCATTTAATTAGGTTTCATTATAGCCTATCAAACATGCTTTTAGGTTATGTTTTGTATGATGTAATTGAATGTAATACTTTTTATTTTCAGGAGGCTAGAGGCTGATCGTTTCTTCACCACCAATTTCAACTCCCAAACCTACACAAATAAAGGGTTGGAGTGGGTTGACAAAACGGAGACATTGAAAGATGTGATCGATCGCCATTTCCCCAGTATGACAAAGAAATGGATGAAGTGTTCAAATGCATTTTCAGTGTGGGATTCAGAGCCAGATAAAATGAACTACATACCCTTGTATTTGAGACCTGCCCCATGAAATGCTTTCCCTTTCTTTGATATGCATAGTAATCTATTTTGCACAAAAATAGTTGTATGAATTAAGGAATTATTGAACTCAAGAGCTTTCAGCTCACTAATGACTGATATTCAAACTGATATTCAAACTCAAGAGCTTTCAGCTCACTAATGACTCATTTATTTTATTTCAAGTGTTAGCCTAGTTAGTTGGCATTTTCTTATTATTTACAACTATTGTATGAAAATCCTTTGTAAGTGCTGTAAGGGAGAGTATCAATGTCAAATTGAATAAATAAATTCAACCTCAACAGGAGAAATCAATCTCTGCCTTTCTAGTTTTGTTTCACACTTTACTTATATGTACTTCAATTCTAAGATCAAAATATAATAAAAATAATAATAAAAAAAGAGTACTATAAAACTATTAGTCTAATGATCAATTGTTTGTCTCTTAATGTAATAAATTAAATGTTTAAATGTTTAATATAAATTGCGAAAATTATAACATATATTTCCTTTTAAATATTTAGGACTTAATTTTTACAATTTTATAAAATTATTTTCAGTTCAATTCTTTCACTCAAAATCATTGATTTAGAACCAATGTATTTCAATTTTTTTTTTTGGTTTTTAAATTTTCAACTGGATAGTTCACCTATGTATGAGTTTAAATTTTGATTTGGAATTAAATATGGACCACCCAACCCAATTGGAAGCAAACTCAGAGTTTTCCCAACCTTGATAAGATCGGATTTGAATCAACCTAGTATGGTTCAATCTGAATCAACCAGACTCAGTTAACAAATAGAGTTATAATGATGTTTCAGCCAATTTAATTTTTTTTATTAGTAAAAAAAACCAATTTGATTTTTTTTTTTTTTCCTTATGAGCTTTAGCCACTGGAAAAAAAGAATTTAATATAGGTGAGATTGAATTCTACCATCCGCTTTTAAAATAATGAAAAATTTTAATGAGGTTTCCTTCCTAATTTCCTATTCAAAGAGAGAAAAGAACTTACTATTTACTACAGCTAATTTCCTAATTTACTTTCAAAATTTTCTTTCCACTCCTATATTTTTTCCAAAACGAAGGGTAAAAGTTACTAGTTACTATTTACTACAGCTACAGAGTCATGTATTATTGGCCCGTACAAAATCACATATGACAGTCATGTGACTTGATACTCCACTGTTTTCGCTTTGCCTCCAAATTTTGACATTTGCTAATCTTCCCGCCATTTTCTCTCCCTCTCTTAATACAAGACAATTAGGACTCAGTTCTCTAAAACAAAGAAAGAAACAGAGCAGCAGCAAAGCAAAAGCAAAAATGGGTATCAAAGATCTTCTCAAGTTCATTAAACCCTATATTGAACCCATTCACATCAAGAACTACTCTGGCAAACGAGTAAATTCAAGTCTACCCATTTTCTTCTTTTTCATTTTTTTTCACCTCTTGTTTACTCAATTTATTATAATCTTTACAGGTGGGTATTGATGCTTATTCATGGCTTCACAAAGGAGGTATCAATATTTGTCAATAGCATTTCTTAATCTTTCATTATTATTTAATTTTCTGGGTTTAAGGAATTTTGATTTTTTTCTTTTTTTTGTGAAATTTTTTTACAGCTTATTCATGTAGTATGGAGATATGTTTGGATTTAAATAGTGATAAAAAGCTGCGATATTTAGACTACTTTATGCACAGAATCAATCTTCTTAGATACTACAAGATAACCCCAGTTGTTGTTTTTGATGGTGCTAGTATTCCTTGTAAAGCTGCAACTGAAAATGAAAGGCACAGGTACTTTTATAATTTCTTTGTTTAAAGATTACCCATTTGGGGATTTTTGGAAATGGGTATTTGAGATTTTGTTTAAAGATTTGTTTTTGGACTGAGTAGGAGAAGAGAAACTAATCGTGACTTGGCCATGGTGAAGCTCAAAGAAGGGAATGTTAATGCTGCTAGTGAGCTCTTCCAGGTATGAGAATGGGAATTTCACCTTTTGCTATGTTTTGTATAATTATATTGATTTGATTAGCAATTCTTAGTTTGTATTCTAAAATGTGGCATATTTCTTAAGGATAAGTAAAATGAATTTCGTTTGATTTTCTTGCAAATTGATGGAAATTTTGTTTTTGGGTTTAGATTGAATCATTGTTTGAATTTATTGCCATTTTTTTTTTGCAAGATGAACTCTTTGAAACTTTTGGTAATTCAGACAGGCTTTCTCTACGTTATTTGTCTTGTAGTTCATGTCTTCTCCCATGTGTGAATGAATTTTTCTTGTCAAGTTTATTTCCTGTTTGATTTGATTCTGGGAATTGTAAAGTAAGTTTTATACCAAACTTTAGCCATCTCAAAGTTCTTGTTCAATCTTTTAACTAGTTTGTTTAAATTTTATTTAGATTTATACAATCTGGATGTGGTTTTGGCTACTTTCAATGTTAACAATCATCAATTCACATTTACCATTTTGGTGTGGCTTGTAGAGAGCAGTCGCTATCACCCCACTCATGGCACATAAACTGATTCAGGTACACCATTCACAACAATTACTTGTAGTTTTAGAAGTTTAGTCCATATTCATCTCCTGTTCATTGTTTTTTTTTTTCTTATAATTCACTTTTCATGATATGCTATGTCCTACATTTACTTTTCACATTTTGAAATAAAAAAAAAGGTCATATTTCCTTATTGGTTATGTCCTATGGTGACCTTTCAGATCTTGAGATCAGAAAATGTGGAATTTGTGGTAGCTCCATATGAGGCTGATGCACAGTTAGCATACTTGTCTAGTATTGAGGCAGAAAAGGGTGGTCTAGCAGCAGTTATCACAGAGGATAGTGATCTATTGGCATATGGTTGCCAAGCTGTAAGAACTTCCACGAAACTTTGATTTGTTGGAGATGGAGGTCTATTGCTCTCCTGATCACTTGGCTATTTTTATTCATTATTGAAACTATTGGTATTGCCTTGTCTTGATTTTCTTTGGTTGCTAACAGACCATTTTTAAGATGGATCGATATGGCAATGGTGAAGAGATGGTTTTAGACAAGGTTTTTGATGCTGTGGCTTGCAAACCTCCATTCCAATATTTTAATAGGGAATTGTTTATAGGTGAGTGTTCTTTAGCAATTTTTTCAAAACAAATAAGTTATCAGAAGTTTGAAATACAATTACAATTTCAAATTAGAAGCATATAATGCATATAAAAGC
Organism: Vernicia montana; assembly: GCA_949750685.1. NCBI lineage: Eukaryota > Viridiplantae > Streptophyta > Magnoliopsida > Malpighiales > Euphorbiaceae > Vernicia > Vernicia montana. The sequence continues at coordinate 15,395 of CATKHJ010314240.1, forward strand.
AAAAAAAGTGATTGAACTAAGAAAAAAAGAAAGAACCAAAGAAAGTAAAAAAAAAAAATAGCATGAAGGAAATATCAAGGCCTTGTGATGACCACTTTCATGCACAAAAAATAGGAAAACCTCGTATTTTACTGAATTTGGTTGTGGATTCTGTTTTCACAATCATGATAACAAAACTTATTCAGATTATTGTTTCATAATTATTCAAAATTAGGGAAAATCATGTAAAATTCTCTTATTTCACTTGTCATGAGACAGAGCTATAAGTAATTGTATGAGTAAGATTGGATTGTAAATTGGCTCATGCTTTGACATATTTACAGGTATGTGTGTTTTAGCTGGCTGTGATTTCCTTCCATCTGTTCCTGGAATAGGGATTGTTAAGGCTCATTCCTATGTTTCTAAGTATCGCAACTTGGATCGTGTAAGTATATTCTACTGGTTTTTCAGATGTCCATAGAATTATTCACATTTCAAGTCCTGGAGAATAAAATAGATGAAAACATGCTCCAAGTTTTTTGGTTACAATTCATTCTCTAATCAATTGATATTTTCTGGGGATCAAAATAATACAAACATTAATTTTTTGGTTCAGTTCTTTTTTGTACACTTCTAAGTAATTTCCATGCAATGTGAAGTTTTGCTACTGTACACAATACAGGGTAGGTAGCAACATAATGAGAAAGTTCTATTTGGTTGGTTGTCAAGCTTAGCATGCTTGTTTTCTAACTAGTCCTACTCTATGTAATTGGCATGAGACTACAATATGAAACTTTAGTGTGGGTACTCTACAACAGTGTTGGGTAGGTGGCTACATAATGTGGAATTTCTATTTGTTTTGTTGTAAAGTTTAGCATGTTTGTTTTCTGACTAGCCCTACTCTATATAAGTGGCATGAGACTGATTATTGTATGGGAACAATTTATGAAAATCTGGGAGGAAAGATTTTGCAAGGACTTAAAATTATAGTTTTCCAACCATGGCAAACTTGTGAACTATAACATGGTTATATTCTGTGATTGAGTTGCACACTTGTCCAACTGTTGCTTTAACTAATCAACCCGCCAAGGTTGTTTTGAAGGATTTGTTGATTTTCCTTAATTATGATGATGAAGTTTAAGTTTCAGGTATTGAGAGCATGTAGTTGTCATCTTTAATAAGAACTTTAGATTTATAAAATATGCACATTCACAAAATCTTTAGTTGCGAATTAGGTTTGAGATACTCTAGTGGTTTCTTTCAGTGGAAAGCTTTATATTCATTAACTGTTAAGTATTATTTTTCAAGGAACAAGATGGCGAGAAAATAGCTTAAACCCAATAACTCCTTCGCAATCTTATCTTAATTTGCAGGCAGAGCTGCTGAGATTTCTGTTCTTGTTCTTTCATCTAAGAAGCTTTTCTTGCATGTCATGTGTCCTTCATGGAAAATTTTAAATGGTGTTGTAAATTCATATTTCAATGATTATGAAACATTTTATCAACAAAATGAAATGAGTGGCATATGTTCACAGGTTTTATCAGTTCTGAAGTTGGAGAAGGGCAGTCAAATGCCTGAAGATTACTCCACATCTTTCAAAGAAGCACTTGCAGTTTTCCAGCATGCTCGAATGTCCGTAAGTTGTAAAATTAAAGCTATTTAATACTCCTGAACTCATGTCAGTCATCCAGAACATTAAGTTATGTTGTGCATATACATACTGGCCTTTTATTGTTCTATGCAGATATGATGCCAATACAAAGAAAATCAGATGCATGAAACCTCTTTCACAAAATCTTCTGGAATATTTTGATGGGCAGCTCGATTTCCTTGGACCGTATCCTATTTCTTCTTTTTTGATTCTGTTTCAAAAAGTTTGTACAATCTACTGCAAATCTATTCACAAAGATAGGTCCTAGTCATAGCATCTACTGATATGACTTATGGGCCTTAAGTTAATAAACCTGAACTTGGTGTGTGTGTGTCTATAGTGTGAAATTTATTGCCTTAACTGATTGTCAATAATATCAGAGAACTTCCTCCTTCAGTAGCAACTGCAATTGCTGAAGGAAACTTGAATCCGATGAACATGGAGGCCTTTGATTTTTTCCCAAGTCCTGAATGTCATCCTGACCCTATTGTCATTCAAAATCCTTATAAGATCCAGAAAGTTGAATCCACTGAGGTATCCAGAAAAAAGAGGCACTTCTTGCCCCTTTCTTCACATAAAACCAGAGAAAAAGATACTGCAGGCAAGTGGTTTAGCTCCCCATGATCGTTCTAAATGGACACAATGGCTTAAATTTGTTAAAATTATAATTTATTGTGCCCTGTACTTGCAAATCACAAAGTTCTGATAAAAGATATCTATGCAACTCCTGTCTAACTCACATGTGAGGGACATTTTAGACTACTTTCACTTGGTATTATGAGACATTTTACAAAATAGTTCAAAACTGAAATGAGACTGCATATTTTACATTAATGGGTTTATGGTTGCAGGAATGATAGTGAAGCTGGATCATATTGTTACTGAGAGGAAGTATATCAATGAAGCTCTAGCACTTCAGAAACTAATTTTACCACAAGAAATTCATGCAAGAACAGAAAATGCAATGATTCCTGATGACATTTCACAGAAGATTCCTAACAACCCATTTTTGATAAAGAGCAGTAGTCAAGAAGTTTCAGTTGTGTCAGAGGATGGAAAGTCGAATATATTGTGTTCAACTCCTGTCAGCAATCCATCAAAGGATCCTGGCAACAGTCCTTCCAAGAAAAGAAAACGAATCGAAATTGACTTGCTTAAGAAAGGAAGCATTGATGAACAAGTTTCAGAGGTGACTGAGGTAGAAAATTCAGATATCTTATGTGTTGTAAAGGAATCCCAGGAAAGTGTGAATTCTAAGCCTAGAAAGATTTCTGATGGGAAAGGTAGAAATGAAAAATCAAAGAGAAGTAATAGCAAGAGTAGAGATAATAAGCAAAATACTATCTTGAATTTCTTTTCTCGTGTGTAATCTTTGAATTTCTTTGGTTATAATTTATTGCCCATTTTTTTTATGATCATTTACCAATTCCTGTAGATTCTCTTTTTCATTGAGTTCATGAAGAGTGGTTGGATGGGAGTAGTTGTCAGGTTTGAAAACTCAATATCATGTTCTAGTTGTCTATCATGGGAAGTGCTAATGCTCAAGTGATTTACATTTAAAAGCAGCAAAAACATACAAATGGATGAATTTAGTGTAAAGCAAAAACATACCTTTAAATCAATGTTGTTAAAACCGGACCGGAGATTGAATCGGTTTCCTTTTTGGTTCATGGTCTGATTGGTTCGACTGGCTGGTCCGATTGGTCCAATTTAATTTTTCTGCCATTTTTTTTTTTTAGTTCAAAACGGTATCGTTTTGAAAATTTTTGGTTCGACCGGTCACTGGTTTTTCCGATTGGTTTTTTCCGGTTCATGATTTATCCGGTTTTTTATGATTTAAGAATCGGACCAATTTAACTGGTCTGACCAATCGGTCCGATCTAATTTTAATAACACTGCTTTAAATAGACTAGTTTGCTGAGAAGAAAAAGAGAGAAAATAGAGAGAAAAGAGACTGATAATCAACTGCTAAATTTTATTGGATACTAACTAATGATTTCTCAGCACTACAAAACCAAAGAACCTGAACACAAACAAAGGAGGCTCAAACTCATTAACGATTGATACCTTACTACAAAAAATCATTATTTTCTAGACAACTAAAATTCCAAGACACTATAACCAGCTAATCTTTGTTCTTCTGGATCAGTTTCTTGAACCAGTAGGCAGACATTTTCGGATACCTCTTTAGGGTGGTGTAATCAACATAGACGATG
>CATKHJ010314310.1:0-20661 GCA_949750685.1 Vernicia montana
AGGCCAAAGCCCTTCCACAGAGGAGGCACTAAGTCCTACTTTGGTTAGGCACCAAAGTCCTGCATAGTGACAGGCCAAAGCCCTTCCACAGAGGAGGCATTAAGTCCTAATTTGGTTAGGCACTTAAGCCCTGCTTCGGCAGGCCAAAGCCCTGTATAGTGATAGGCCAAAGCCCTTCCACAGAGGAGGCACTAAGTCCTACTTTGGTTAGGCACCAAAGCCCTGCATAGTGACAGGCCAAAGCCCTTCCACAGAGGAGGCACTAAGTCCTACTTTGGTTAGGCACCTAAGCCCTGCATAGTGGCAGGCCAAAGCCCTGCATAGTGACAAGCCAAAGCCCTTCCATAGAGAATGCATTAAATCCTATGTTGAGTAGACATTCCGAATTTCATACATTAACTAGCTGAAGCTCTTTCATTGAAAGTTACTTTGAAGCTTTGCTCAGATAAGTAGAAGTTTTCTTTTATAAAAAAAAAAAAAAAAAAAAGAGAGAGAGAGAGAGAAAAAGAAGAAAAACGAATATAAATACTTAACAGCAAAAGAAAAGAGAAAATATGTGTTATATTATTTAATGATTATTCAAATTACATTTTCAATATATGAAGATAAAACAAAATTTAGCATACAAAAATCTTAGAGAATCTAAATGAGAGAAGTCCCTTCGGAAGCTTTCCTACTGGCAGGATCTTCGCCGAAGATAGGAAGAGAAACTGAAGCAGAAAGAGCCAGATCTGGAGAAGGGTCAGTTGAAGTTTTGGAAGAGAAGTGAAGAGGAAAATCCACTTTGAATTCAGATTCATCAATTGGAGGCGATTCTGTAGTAACACTTCTCTTCTTAACAGCAGCAAAAACCCTAGGGAATATTGCAGCAGCATCATCGATTCCTTTATTATAGTATTCGACAGCTAACTTCATACTTGAGATGGCTACCATTTTTTTGAATTTTTCAGATTTGACAAAATTATGAATAGCCATCCGACGAGATAAGTCAGCCTCTTCAGAACATTGTTGTGCGACGAAAAGAGATTTGCGCATCACTTCCAATTCATTCCCTTGGGATCGTAGCTGTTCTTGTGCTTCTTTCAATTCTCCATGAACCACATCCAAATGTTCATTATCATCCTTCAATCAGGCCAATTGGTCCTTCATGCTATCCATCTCCTTCTCAAAAGAACGAAGTGAAGATTAAAGCTCCTCAATTTTTTTATCCTTTTAGGATAATACACCTTGAAGAGTAGTAATTCGAGCATTCAAATATTCGAACTTCGTCTCTAACATCTCTTCGGCACCCTTAAGTCGCCCCTCCCAGTAGAGACTATTCTCATTTAATGTGGAATTCTCTGCTCGAAGCCCAGCCATTTCGATGTGGAGCTTCTGAAGCTCTGAGGAATTGCTCTTGGATTGCCGAAGTCGCTTTACTTTGTTAAGGAGATAATTGATATCCCCCTTTTGCTTTATTATGATGTCTCTATAAGATAAAGCGGCATTCCGGGCATCCACATAATAATCATTGCAAGCAATCAGATGCTCCTGCAAAAGAAGGCTAGTCCTCAGAGTCTGAAAGGAAAGAAGAAAAATAAAAATTAAAAATTGAAGCGAAGTGCAAAGACGATGCAGATTTATAAGATCGAATGGGCACTTACATCATAGCTTTTAAAAACCTTACGGCGAAGTAATTCCCTGGTGGATGTGGAAAATTAATTGCTGGGATGAGGTAAAGAGTGAAGGGCAGTAGCAAGGTCGTTGGCGAAGCCTATGGAGCCGTTCGCTTTTTTCGGCCATTCAAAATTTTGGAAATCATCGAACATGCTTTTAGATATGGAATTGAACATCAATTTTTGAAGAGGAGGCTGTGTAGATTTTAATTCAGGCTTCGCCCTAACTTCCTTCATCTAGGAAGGACCTGCCCCATATGGTCCTACCATTTCAGAAAATGGTCTTCTAACCATAGGAGTAGCTTCCTCATTTGAAATTTTCGAAGCAGTAGATTCACCTTCTATGTGGAGCCCGATATAGGCAAAAGGTATAAGTGGTGGATGAACCCATGCCTCTTCATCTTCATCAGAAGCTTCCCCTACAAGCAGATTCGATGGAGGAATGGAAGAAGTACTAGGCAGATCCGATAGGGGAATAGAAGAAATGTCATTCCCTTCTACGTGTTGCCTCTTGGAAGGGGGCTCTTCGTCAGTTATAATTATGGGTTCCTCTTCAATAGGCACTGCGGACTTCAGAATGTGAGAAGTCCCTAGAGATTCATAAAAAGCATCAAAATCCAAATCATTGAATCCAGCCGAAGGCGAAGACCCAAGATTTGGATTAAGAAAGTGAACCCCAGTTTCTGCAGGTTTTGAAAGAAGAAAAGAGAAGGGTTCAAATTATGAACTTATAATTGCTATAATACATTAGGTATATAAGAAAAATTACCATACCTCCAACAGCGTGAGTAGCAGTTGGTGTAAAATCAATGGTGGGTTCAATTACCCCAATTTCTTCCCTTTGCCTTTTCCTCAGAAGAAGTATGTCTTCATCAACATCAAAGTCCTCTTCCTCTACAAGAGGAACATCCTCTGTTTGCATTCCAACTTCTTCAGCTGATTGACGCAAGATCGAAGTAAAAAGCTCCGCTTCTTTTTCTATGATTTCTGCAATCTCTTTTGCATGCTCTTCAGCTTCTTTAGCAGATTGACGAAGAATGGAAGAAATAAGCTCATTATCATTGTCATCATAGTCAACAAGAGAAAAGAGTTTCTCTTAGGTTTTCTTTGGAATTGCCGAAGAAGTTTCCGAAGCCTTTGAAGCTCCACTAATTTTTTGAAGAAGCTCAGCAGCAGCGATAGTAAAGAAGCAACCCTTTTACCTGCTCGGCACTTGATGTGAACAGGTTTTGTTGTAAGATTGGATTTAGCAGGGATAGATGAAGCATATAAAGCCCAAATTCTTTCTGGGGATGTTTCAGATTCTTTTTAAAGTCGACAAAATCATTCTTTTGAGCAGAAGATGGGATGTCATGCCAAGTTTGACATAGAAGAGTTTGGAAATCAGTTTTAGGAGCTATTGATCAAAGAGTTGCAAAAATGATAAGAAGAAAACTCAGTGAGCACAAACAACACGAAAATGGCAGAAACTTAAGAAGAAGTTGAAAATAAAAGCAAGTGAAAGTTCAAGAATGAGATAAGAGGACGTTTATATAGTAAGACGATTTTGATAGTGCTGCCCTCTTTAATGGATTCAAAATTCAAAATCAAGCCTAAAAACAGGAAGAGTCGCCAAAGTGAAAAGTCGCTAAAACGAATATCGAGAAAGCAATCATTTCAATTTGACACGTGGTTGAACCCCCCATACATATATTTGTCAGTTGAGCCATCTGTCCTATCAGTTACATTTAATGAAAAGTTATGATTGTTAAAAATTGAAAAGATTGTACGCTGAAAAGTCGAAAACATAAGTGAAGACGAAGATGAAGACGAAGGCAATTTGATATATTATATATTTCAACAAGGATTATGGATAAGCCAATCCTTGATGAAACAGAGGGACCTCTGATAATGATAAATTTTATATATACTGAAGTTGACCAAGTCAACTAGACTTGGACCATACTTAGACTTTTTGTCTAAGCCTATTCCATGAAAGTTAAGACTTAATAAACTTTCTTTCATCTTACCTGAAGAAGGTTCGCATTCAGATCCCTTCGTCCATGTTAGAAAGAAAAAGAGACCTTTGTTATTGAATAATTCTTTTAAGTATCGAATATCACCCATGGTGGAGGGTTTCGTTTTTAGCTAAATGATCTATCACATCTACTACATCAATTATCAACTTATGTCAGTAGTACGGCAACTATCATCATCTCTCTGTGAAGTACAAAGCCATCATGACTTAGTCTGACTTGGCAGCAGTCATGTCCCTCACCCACCGCCTAGAGAGAAGACCTACCATGATATAAAAGGAAAATTGCACCATCATTCGAAGGTAACTTCTTTTACAACTTCTCACCTTTTTCTTCTCTCTAAAAAAATTCTTAAATCTACTAGGAATTATTTTTTCTAGTAGAATCTCAATTTCCATAGTAGTTTCTAACTTAAGTATCGGAGAGTCTTAACTAAGCTACGGCTTGGCCCTTTGATGATCATTTTCATTTTGCAGGCTTGACAAATTCAACTTATTAAAAAGTCACCTTGTTACTGGAGTGTTTGCTCAAACTAATTCAATCAATCTTTTATATATATATATATATATATATATATATATATATATATATATAGATGAGTACTATTATATCTAGTTAATTAATCGATGCAATGCCTTTTTTTTTTTTTTAATGGATAAGGCACGTTTTAATTATTGATTAATTTAAAGATTAATTAGCGTCACTGCTGGTTCAAAAGTTAAACTTCTGTACATCTTTCCCGTACGGAAAATATATATAAAATTTATCAAAAATATAGATAATATATATAAACCCTAATATAAATAACAAAAACATTAACTATTTTAGTTAAGAGAAAAAATTAAACACTTTATGGTGTATCCAAGGAGATAATTTAAGGGTTTAAATCTCTAATATTATGCACTAAAAGACAAACATTTAATTAATAATTAATCTACAAATCCAATGGTTGGTATTAATTAAGTTATAGCATTCTTTTCTTTTCTTTTTATTTAAAATTTTTGGGTTATTCTTTAGTTCTCTTAAATTAAATTAATAATTAAATCGTGTATTTGAATTTATAAATTCTTTGGTGTATATATATATATATATATCAATTTATACGTTAATTGAAATTAATTTTTTTTTAAAGAGTTTGAGGACACATTCTACGCTTAATTTATGTATTTAAGAATTATCTTATTAGTTATTGGTCCGAAAAATTATAATAATATATTGTAATGCACTTAACGTCAAGAAATAAAATTTGTGTCTTTGTATAATATATCTCCAAGAGAACTGGAGGCACTAACTAAATTTATATTTAGTATTGGGTTAATTCTAATAATATTAATTAATTATCATGGCAAAAAAAATATTATTTAATTAACTGAAGCGTATTATAATAATAATTGTAAAAATCATCAATAGTTGATATCATACCATTTTTTAAATAGTAAAGTTATAAATTTAAATTCTAAAAAGGGAGTCTAATTAATCAGAATCCAGAAACAATAGTAAAAACTACAAGATAGAATAAAAAATGGAAAAGGATTAGAGAGTTCTCTATGTTTTCCTTGTTATAGGAATATACTAAAGGCAGATAAATAGTACAATATGCAGTCTTATTATATGTGAATACTAGACCTGTTCGTGTGGTGGGATAACGGATGAGTTTAAGTTCAGTTTGTGAACATGTTAGATGTACACATTTTAAAAAAAAAAAAAAACAAAAGCATTTCTTACCGAAAGTTAGAGTGACTGAAACTTTATGATTTCCACCACAATATTATATTAATAAGAATAAGAAGAACAAATAATATTATCCATTTTATTAATTTGACATTATCATACAGCAATATATACATTGATAATTACAAATGTTATAATTAATAATTTACTAAAAAGCCCCACTAGCCAGCCGTATTTTTCGACAATGGCCCAACGTGTCCCTATCTCTTACACATAAGATTATAACATTCGTAAAAGCACCAAGAATATAAATTAATAATGTCACATTTTTATCATATTTTTTATTTTTTTTATTTTTTATTTTTTTGGGTATCACTATTTTGACTTGGTAGGTGAGAACTGAGAAACCTCTAAACAAGACAGGTTTTTGCTTCGACCCCCCCAACAACAATAATTAATCTGAACCATCAAATTCAACACTTGACAACCTAACTTCAGCTACAACGTTACATGAAAAACATGAACATGATACTTCATTCTGTACCATTTTTTGAAACCTTAAAAAAAAAAAAATTAACTTCTCATGTATATATGCTGCTAGTTCTTGTCTTCCATCTCTATCGTTTTGAATTCGAGGTTATCGAAACAATCAAATCCAAAATCATGGACTCCAAAATCTTGACAATCCAATAACCAAGTGCAATTATCTTCTTCCCATGATGGATATGGATAACCAATTTCGCGATCAGGATTTTCAAGACCAGGAAGATTATTATTATTGTTATTACTACTATTATTATTGTTCCATGTTGCATCTACTAGAGGAGGCTCGTCCATCCACAAGCTATTCAATAATGTTTCGTCGTTGCAAATACTATCTAATAAAATAGATTCGTCGCTATAACAATTTTGATCATTTGGTGATGAGCTTGAGTTTGAGTGTTCCTCTGATGAGTTAACAATACCATCATTTTCTTGCACACTACTATTGTTCTTGTTGTCGTTGTTGTTGCCGGATTCTGGTAAAAGATGATCGAGATGGGATATTGATGAACTTTCTTCAGTCTTGGATTCTTCTTTGTGGAAGGGTTCATGTGTAACAGGATCAATTCCCATCTTTAGAAGCTTTTTCTTGATATGAGTATTCCAATGATTCTTGATCTCATTGTCTGTTCTTCCTGGTAACCTAGCAGCAATCTTAGACCACCTAAAATAAATTAAAACAAATTAATCAAGATTTTTTTTTTTTTTTTTGAAATAAATCAATCAAGATTGTTAAGAAAATGCTTATTTATTATTATTTTTTTTTTTGTCAAGCTTCCCGAAAATAACTTCAATATTACAGAATAAAAGCTCATTGGTAAAACATGTTGAATGCTAATTAAGCAAATTGAAAATGGAAGTATATTCTTGAAGTTTACATCAACTTTCAAACCCTTGACATTATTGTTGAAAGTTGAAACTTTCTTTTATTACATATTATAAAGATTAATATAAAATAAGAGAATGGTACATGAATAATATTAATATTATTATTCAAATAAGTATAAGATTTATTAATTATTATCACAATCAATCACATCCTAACTATAGCAAAAAAATAGATTATTTAGGTGCACCTTCCTCAAATGCAGAGAGACTAAATTGAAGTTACCTTGTCAAACATTTGATTTCAAAATGCATTATCTTCATCACAGACCAAACAAAAAAAAATCTTATAATAATATTTTAACGTGTCATTCATTATATATGGATTAAAGATCGAAACGATAAAGCTAGAACACCAAACCCCATTAAGAAAAACATCTAATTAGAAAATGCTTTAATTAATTAATGCATTTTTTTTATTATATATAATAAAAAAAATTAATTAATAATAACAAATGAAATAACCTTAATTATAAAATTACCTATTGCCAAGACGAGCATGAAGATCAATGACCAATTGCTCTTCTGCTTCAGTAAGAAGACCTCTTTTCAAGTCAGGGCGAAGATAATTAGTCCAACGAAGACGGCAACTCTTGCCGCATCGCCGGAGTCCGGCGAGCTTAGGGACAGCTCTCCAACAACACTGGCCATTGGTAAGAATGAAATTAATGAGTTTCTTGTCTTCTTCAGCAGTCCATGGCCCTTTCTTGACCCCAAGTTTATCACAACAAGGTTGCCTTCCCATTTCACACACACATATAATAGCTATAAGGGTAAAACTAATACCCACTATAAGCTATATTAACACAATTAGAAGTCTTCCAGTAAGGAAAAAAAAAAAAAAAAAAAAAACAGTCTCACCAACACTACTACTTGTAATTGTAAAGGTTCAAAAGCCCCACACCCACCTTTATATAAAGCCCTCAAAAATTAATAATGTACACAAGTGTGTATGCTTTAATAAATTAATAAAAAATATATATATAAAGGACATGTACACATGGAGGGAGAGAAAGGAACTATGAAGGGTCCACCATTGGTTTGTGAAAATGACATGGGAACTAAAATGTGGCTTTGTTAGAGTAATTAATGTGTGGATATACAAAAAATTTTGAGTGACAAAAGAATGATAGGTGACCAAAAGAACTGAGCTTATCATGAGATACATCTAAGCAAAGCACCCCAATTCAGAGAAGAGGATTTAATAAAAAAAAATAAAAATAAAAAAAGAAACAAGGGGTGGTATTTGATAATATATATATATATATATATATATATATATATATATATATATATATATATATATTTGCCACCGAGACATATTATATACAATACAAATATTAAGTATATATGTGTTAAATATTAAAATTAACAATTATATCAAATGGTACAATCTAACCTCAGCGCTTCCAACACCTTAGATTTGGTTTTATTGCTAGGCCAAAAATTCATTGACATTTGATAATATAATTTAGTATTTAAAATTAAAATTTTTAATACTTTTTAATTTTAAATTATTTAGTAATTAAATTAAAATTTACTTTAAATAATAAGTTAAAATTTTTAATTTAAAATTTATATATACTTAATATAACTAGTTATTAGTAAATAATTTTGTGATTTGAAATTCAAACACTTATATTATTATGTTTAATTAAAATCTAATTTTTTAAATTTTCATATTTAATTTTTAATTTTATCAAATAAAACATCTAAGTCTTGCTATATTAAATGTATACAGTTATCTGATGTGATAATAACACATGAAAAAAAAAAAATATTATTATCTTTTCACATTAATAAATAATTTTTTTTAAATTACTTATAAGAATTTTCAAAAAAGTTAAAAGGAAAGTTTTTAAAAAAAATAAAAGGAAATGAAAAAAAAAAAAAAAAAAAAAAAAATTCTTCCCATTTTCCTACACAACCCCACTCCTCCTGATTGCACTCTTACTCAACCATAACATCACTCATTTCGTCATCACCACGTTTACGTGTCCTTATTGGGATAGTCTCTTTTATATCATTGCCTCGTAAGTTAAATTTCTTAATTTGCATTTGCAACCCCCATTAACCGTTTGATTTTAATTAGAGAAATCTCTTAGATGGGTTTTGTTCATTTATTTTTAATTTTTAATTGATATATCACTATTTTTTATGGAAATAATATATGTTAATTAATTAATATTAAAAAGAGAAAGGTTTTTTAAATTAAATTTATTTCTTTTTTTAGTTTTTAGTATATTTACTATTGCCAATCTTGGTTGGTTGATTAATTGTTGATATATAAATATTTTTTTAAGGCAATAAACATATGTTAATTAATTAAAGAGAAGTTTTTGTTAATTTATTTTTCCTTTTTTTCTAACTTTTGACATTGACTATTGCCTATGTGTTGGTTGCTTAATTGTTGAATTAATTAACATTATAGAGAAGCAGAAATTAAGAACTCTAATATGAAACCTTATTAATATAATAAATAGTTCAATAGTTTAGTATTTATTTGTCTCATCATATACAAGAGATCTAAAATTCAAAATTCTAATTAATATTTTCTTCTTTTTTAAAAAATTTTCAATGTACTAAAAAAAAATAGAAATTAATTAAGCACTTCACTCTCCAGCCTAAATTGAAACCAAATTAATTGGAAGTTTTACTAGCACTTCAAAAGCAAGCAAATGTCAATCATATTGTTTAGTTCTTAATTTTATACTACCAAAAAAAATTAAAATAAAAGATTCGTTAAAATTTAAATTTTTAATCTCTTAAATTATAAAATAAATATTCGACTATTAAAATATTAGGGAAATGAATCATATTATTGAGTTTGTTTACAAAAGTAAGACTATGGAAAATCATAATGATTCTTTTCGACTATTATACCCACAACACTATTCTACTTTTTCCACTGTTTTCCTGATATATAGGATTATAGAGTTGAATGAAAAATAATTATAGGGAAAGATATTTATATGTTTAGTGAATGAAGAAAATTTCATATTTACTAGAATTGAAAATTATTATTGTTTACTTTTGTCTTAAGAGAAATAAGTAATAAGTGAAAATTGTCAAGAAACCTCCCTATTTTCCTTCGAGTATGCATTACAAGAACAGGAGCAAGACTGCAAGAGTCATTAACAACTTGCTAAATCTGCTTATCTTCTAAGTTCTATCATCATTCACTCGTTAAATGACGTTTTAAAGAAAACCATGTCCTCATAATTCATTATTCATTCTTAATCTCTTTAATTAACATTCATTTTCTATATCAAACAAAATTGATTAATTACTGAGTTCTTAATTAATTACTTCCTTCATTCCTTTTTATGTATCGTTTTAGAAATTTTCGTTTCAATTTATCTATTGTTTTAAAACATCGAGGTCGCGTTAATTTTTTTTTTTTAAATTTACCTCTTGTTATTTACATTAAATACTCAATAACTTCACATATTTTGTAAAATAAGTAATTTAATTATATGTGATTATTTTTTTCTATAACTGAGATCATTTAATAGCTTCTTTAATTATTGTGTAATTAGTTTAAATGACATGTTAAAATGAACAAAGAGAGTAAAACTCGATTTATTGATTAGCAGTATTAAATTATTTTTCAGAACAGTGAGATTATAAATTGGAAAAAAAATGTTAATTGAAGACTCTTACGTTGCTTTTATTAATTAAGCAATGATTAGAACTATATATGGATAATTATACACCAAAAATTTTCTCACCACCAGATTTTTTTCTAAGTACTTATGAGAAGTTCTTAACCATAATTAATTCTCAGCAGAGGTGGCAACCACGTCGGGTCATTTCGAATTAGGATTATTTTCTGGTAGGATCATTTCAGGTCTTTTTTTTGTGAGTTCAAGTCATGTCAGTGCGGGTTATATTCGAATTTCAAATGAACCATCTTGTTGATGACCAGAAAGAATTTCGGATCATGTTCAGATCAATTTCTAGTTTAGTTTTGAAAATAAATTTTCAGGTCATGATAAATTTTTTTATAAAAGTAAAATTTTTATATATATAATATTTTGATATTTAATAATAAAAATGAACATTACAATTTTAAAATATCACATATATAATTTAATTTAAAATATTTAAAATCTATTATCATATATATAATTTTTATACATATAAAATACTATAACATAATAAATAAATACCTTTCAATGTCTACACATATAATAATAAAAAAAATAAAAATAAATAAAATTGAATAATTCTGATATATTGTAATATCAATATATTTTTTTATTCTAGCAAGTAATTTAAAAATTTTGTCAAATTTTTAAATTTTAAGATGATAGTGCTATAAAATAAAAATAGTTAAATAAATTTTAAAAGTATAATATATTTAACTATATTAATCAAAATAAGATAAATTAGATATTTAATAAATAATTTTTAATTTTTATTGTTATAAGAATACATTAATAATAATTAAGTTTATTTTTTTATTAAATATATATACATTAATTATGTAAAAAAACTTGATATTAAACAATAAATTGACAATATATATATATATATATATATATATATATATATATATATATATATATATATATATATATATATATATATATTTGATTCAATGTTATTTAACAATAAATTTGATATGAATTTTTTTTACTCGTTCGGGTCGGATCGAATTGGGTTTGACTCGTTTGGGTCAAAAATAATTTAACTCATTCGATTAAGTGTAATATGATCGAGTTGATTTTTTGTGCTCCTGAATCCACAAGTACAGGCAAAGGATCAAGAAATCACTTGAGACTCTCAAATTTTTTGGATCGAATCAGATTATTTTAAATTTTAATCAAATTCCAATTGGATTTTGATTCTAACTTTAGACAAATTTGAATCGGATAAAAAAATTGGCACCTCTAATTCTCAGTTTATAAGCATATTAAATGTCATTCTCATACATATGCGTGCACATTTTGGCAAAACGGTACGGAGACAAAAAAAAATGATTAAGTTTCATTTTGACACGGACAATATATAGTAATTATATAATATAAAAAAACGTTTATATTAACAATAATACGCACCATTATAAGTTATATGACACGTATGTATAAAATTCAAGAGACATTCTGGATTTTTGTATTCAAGAACACAAAAATCATTTGAGGTTTCTTGATTGGTTTTTAGATTGAAATCAAGAGATTATCTAGGACAAGTTTCTATCAAAACCGTAAGGATTTTGTTATCTAAAAGAGTAAGATTGTTTTACATAGAGGGGCAAAATGGGGGCAGTTCAATATCCAATTTCTTGGTCTTTGACTTATATCTCTAGGCTTAGGTTAATATCGTTCAATGTGGACCCTTTACCCTTAGTATCACTTCTTTATACTTAATATGCAAAATTAAATAATACCCTTATTAATATATAGTAATATATTTCAATATATAATTAACATCCTCCAACTAATAGCCACTAATATATAGATGAATCCAATTTGTCAAGCTAAGTAATTGGTAGCCACAATTGTATAATCATAACAGATTTCAATTAATCTGAATCTTGTTATTTATTGCCTCTATTATCCTGTTGCCAAGTGTTTATCAAATGGCAAGTTTCAAAATAACTTGCAAGACACTTAATTGATATTAAATGTTAATTTGTTTCTACTAATTAAATATTATTAATTTTATCAATGTTTAATAATAATAATGAACTAAGAAGCAATAGAGGAGAATTAGTGATAGAAATTAAACCAATATATATATAATTGATCATATAAATCTGTGGATGGATTATAAAGAAAAACACTTGGTATGAGCTCAAGATCTCCCAACAATTGAATTAATGCAACATCTACCACGTCTAACTTCTTTCCCAGCAAGAATATACACATATAACATATTGAAAATTTCTTTCTTTCTTTCTTTTTTTTCATTTTTTAATTTTGCAACAAATAAGATGATATTATAACTGTTAGAAAATGAATCTCATATCGAATAATAATAAAATATATAAATAACTTATAAGTGAGTAGGTGTTAGATATATTATAAGCCAATTAGTTTTGTGCAAGTGGGTTCCGATACTTGCCCACTTAAAAGCTCACATGTGAACATGTCCATGTATTTTAATATGATATCAGAATTTCATATCCAAATGGACTAAATTTTGGAATCCATGTTCAAATCCCTATTGTTGGACTGATGATGATGTTAATCTTGATCGAAATTGAAAAAGAGATGTTAGCCGGTTCATTTGTGAGCAAGTGTCAATCGGCCTATTAATGTTGAGCCATGGACCAAGATTTTAATATGGTATCAAAGTTTTATATTCAAACGACCTAGATCTTAGGATCCATGTTCAAGCCCTTTATTGTTGAATTGATGATGATACCAGTCCGGACCGAAATTAAAGAAGAGATGTCAACTAATCCATTTGTAAGCAAGTGTCAACCGGCCTGTTGATGTTGAGCTATGGGTCAAGCCTAATTGCATTTGAGGAGGTGTGTAGGGAAATAAATCCGGCATCGAATAATGACAAAACTTATAAATGACTTATAAGTGAGTAGGTGTTGGATCTAACACAAGTAAATTAATTTTGTGTAAGTGGATTTCAACACTTATTCATTTATAAGTTTACGTGTGTACGGGCCCATAAACTTTAATAATATTATTATTATTAAATTCATTCTTATTGTTAATCAAAGATAGATTTATTAATGTATGTCGCGATTAAAAAATAAAAATAAATTTCATTTAACAACTGAGCTAATTCTCGATAGCAAACCATCCAAAGATATCTTTGTATTGTAAACTACCAATCTTTGCATGTATTTCTAAGGTATACAATTTTGAGTAATTTATATATTTCTAGGTAGAGAGACAGATATACATGCATGAACCCCATACTCAATGCAGTAATTAGGTAGCTGAGGATGAGATTACTTGCATAGTTGGGTCTGTCTGGTTTAAGCTTTGCCACAACTATAGCAGTTGTGAGTTCATGATCACCTCAACGACAACATATATGGAGGTCCAAGCATGTTCACATCTCACAATTTTTTTTATATATATAATTAATTAAAAAAAATATCTTTTGTGTTTGTTAATTATTAATTAATTTCATAATATCAAAAGACAAAACCTAAGCTTTTCTTTAGTTTATTAAAAGATTTTTTATGTCTTTCACAGCTTGACAGCTTCCCACTAGTAATAAAGGAGAAACATGTGAAAAATATATCGTACTTATTGAATAATTAATCATATTCCTAGTTAAACTATTAACTCTAAATAATATATAATAATGATGAATAATTTTTCAATTGGTGGAGATCCAATTAACATGAAAAATAATATTCATTGTCATACTGTAATTGTGTTCAAAATTAAAAAGTTGCGAGTTTGAATTATAGTTAATTGAAACTTAATTAAAAATATATATATATATATTTGATGTGCGTGCATGGATTAATTTATTAGTTGACAAACGTCTAATACTTCTAAATGAAAAAAAAATTCTTAGGGCATAAAACTTACTGGGATTTCATCATTAACAAATTAAAAATTAATTTGCAATATCAAATCTATAATGTTTTTAAGTTGTAGTTTAATGGTGGATTACATGATAATGGAATACAGCCATATCCTATCCTTAATCCCTTTCATTAGTGCAATTAGAATTGCTTTCATTTGCGAAAATATTTGCCTACACACCCATTTATAGTCGGGCAGAACCAAGTGCTATTGAGTGGGTTAAGTGACCCATTAAAATTTTGAAAACTCTACTAATATACGTATATTTTAAGTGGTGATCTCATTAAAATTTTTAATATGCGTCGACTTAAATATTTTTAAACTTTTAAAATTTTAATCCACTCAAATTGTTAATATAACCTTGAAGTTTTTGTTGATTTTTAATTTTTGAATCTAAAATTTCTAACATTTAAGAATTTATAAAAATTATGTGTATTTTAAATTTTCTTTTTACTTGAATTTATTTTATGATCCATTTAAATTGTAAATATATCCATTAGTTTTACTTGTTTTTATTTTTCATGTAAATATATTATATTATTATTTCAAGTAACACAACAAATTTATAAAATTATTTTAAGGTTAATTTCTAGAAAAATGAAAAAAATATATATTTTTTAAAAAAAAATTCTTTTCTTTTTTAATCATTTACTTTGAATTAAATGATAAAAATACTAAATGTCTTTTAAATTAAAAAAATTATATGATATATGAATTAAATCAATATGAAAGTTATTTATATGTAAATAAAATATTTTTAAAAAATCATTTATAAATGAATTTTAATATTTAATTTTTATAAATTAAATATGAATTTATTTTAAATTTATAATATTATTATTTTATAATTTATTTATAAATTCTATCATACTTAAAAAAAAAAAAAAAAAAAAAAATTGTTTTACAGTGATTCCACTAAATAAAATTTTTGACTATTTCGCTGTTTACGATCGAAAAGCTAGCGAGCCCCAACTCAGACATGGTAAATCACTATAATATTACCCTATTATGTCAAAAAACAAAAAAACAAATCAAATTATGAGGACACGGAAATTAGGGTTGTTGTATAACCGACTTTCTTTTCTTTTCTTTTCTTTTCTTTTCTTTTAACTAATTAAGTAGTTATATAGCCGACTCAAATATATGTCATATATAATTAAAATTTTAATGCGAACACAAAATTTTAAGTTTTTTCATTTAAAAAAATAGTTGGTTTAACAAAATTTAAATATCGTACATTGAAAATTTTATTAAGTAGTTGTTAATGATTTGATAAAAAATTAGAAAATTCATAAATAAGATATATTTCTTGTATTTTAATTATTAAAATTTATAATCAGAAAGTATGGGCTTATAAGTTATTGAATATTAAAATTCATTTTCCATGAAATCAACTCATTTTGTAACACTTTTCAATTTATAAGTTTACACTTATTTCAGATTCATGTATTTTAATTTGATATCAAATTTCATATTTTAACAGATCAAATATTAAGATTTACATTTTAATCCTATGTTTGTACTAAATTGAAGTTGAAAATATTATATTAATGAATTAATATATAAATAAGTGTAAATTAAATTGATCTAATTGCATTTAAGAGGATGTGTTGGATAATAAATTTATGGGAAAAGTAAAAAAAATACATTGTGCTTTGAACTTTTACACTTATAAGTATGTGGTTTTTTATTTTTAAAAAAAAAGTCTAATAATTTGATTTATTAACACTTTAGGATCCACAATTTTAATATCGTTGATTAACACTGACGTGATGCTGACATGATACATATGGATCTCACTTTTTAATCATTTTAAATAGTCACATGGATAAAAAAGTAAAATTTATAAGTGTCACGTCAGTATTGACTATGTCACGTTGACTAATAGTATTAGTGGCATAGAATTCAAACTGCTAATGAAATAAACCACGATACACTTTTTGTATAAAAAAAAAAAAAAAAAAAAAAAAAAAAAAAAAAAAAACCTAAAGAACTATAAATATAAACTGATCAAACCACAAGATATCCCCTAAGTTTAAACACTAATATCATCCCAAAAAATAAAGCTCTTTATCAACCATGATATTTGAATAAATACATTTTGATATCTAAATTACTTTTTGTTGCATTTATATTAATTTTTATGAATGAGAAGCAAGACAAATATAAAAAAGTGTTAAGATACAAACACATACAATATATATTGGTATACTGGACACTATCATATCTAAACTAACTAGTACTAGCCAATTAGGTGATAGGCTCTCACCATATATTAACCAGTTATATTATTCATTCCCAATTAATATAGGATTACTCTTAACAATTTACATAATTATATTATGCTGATGATAAGTTATTGCAATTTTGAAAATTTTCTAGCTCTCTACTGGCCTCCTTTTCCAAATTAGTATGAAAAATAATTAATGTCTTAATTATGATATTATAATATAATATTATATCAAGCAAGCAAACTAATTTAAATAAATAAATAAACATTATTTATTTAAATGTAAATTAATTTTAAGTAGCTTTAATTAATAATTTGAAACCATTAATTAATTAATTGAAATATCCCACTTGCGTTAATAATGAGCATTCAAAAGAGTAAATTGCATAATTATGCCTCAAACATCATATAGCACACATTAAAGCGACTTGTGAACTACCAAATTCATATAAACATTGCAAATAACTAGCTATTTTCCACATAATTTGACTCCAACATTGCTATATTAATATAGAGTCAATTATAAAATTCATTAGACTGCCTAGCTAATTACGTAATTTTTGAGTAATCTCATCGTCATTAGACAAACCATAAATTAACTAAATACACAAATTAAAAGTCAATTGATTAATTAATTAAACCCTAGCTAGGATTAATTAACAGAAGCCTAGCTATATATATATATATATATATATATATGGGTTGGCTGCCAATACCATGGAAAAATATTCAAGTAGAGGCAAGACTAATTAGTGAAAGTTTCATATATATAATCAACTCTACAATTACTAATATAATGACTATACAGATTCAATTAAAGTAATAAAAGAAAATCTTGATGAGTCAAATATAGCTACTTTTTGTTTCAATAAAGGCACATCAAAGAAGGGATTAATTATGAAAATAAAGATTATGATTTAGTACTTTTTACTATGTGAATATTGGTGAAGACCCAAATAAAATGTTTAATTTTTTTTTTCTCTTTATTATTATTTTATTATTTTAATTTTTAATAAATGAGATGTATAGTTTTACTTGAATTAAGTACCTTCATATTGAAAAATTCATTGAAAAGTACATTAAGCCTGTTTATTTTTTATTACAATTTTTTAATAATTTAAAGAGTTAATTTGATTGATAAGTGAGTTTATTATTATTTTTTTTAATCAGGATTTGATTTTTAAGATAATAACCAAAAGGTATCTTTGCATACACATGTTGAGCTTAGAAATGTGTCATTAGAATTGTTCGGGGAAAATTTTTAATTGTAATTAATGTATAAATTGATCAGAAAATAACTCCAACAAACTAGATAAGGAAAAAGAAAAAAAAAATCTTTAAAATAGGTATTGGTGAGTAATATTATGCAAGGGTGAGCTAGGTAGGTAACCTGTGGAACACGATTGGGCAGATGTCTGCAATGAAAGTTTTCAAAACCTCAGATTGACCAGTCTTTTGACGCAAAAACGACATATCATTGGTCGGTAATTCCCAATGGGTGACAGGTCATTTTCTTTGTCTGCCATGTGGAGAAGGAATTTGAAAGTACAAGTACACTTGCAAGTAGATTTTAATATGAGCTAGATGGGTTTGGTGTAAAAGACTAATTAAAGAGGATGTCTTTCTTTCTTTTTCAGCAAAAGAAATTACTAATTTTATACTTAAAACCTGAACTGAACTGAACAGAAGAAAATTAATGACCACTTTTAGCCTTTTAGGTGGGGGTGGGGGTGGCAGTGAAGGAATCAAGAAATTTGAGGAAAACAAATTAAAGTACATTTCTTTTCCTTTTTTCTCTTCAAAGGTTCATAAAGAAAATTGCCACCAAAAAAAAAAAAAAAGCCTAAACTATGAGAGGCTGTTATCATTCTATTAGCATAATTAGCTTATTGATTATAGGTTGATATATTCTTAATTAATTATACATATATTTTTCTTTATAAGTTGATCTTAAATTAAGATTATCATCCTTATTTTTTTTTATTGTATTTCTAACTCTATTATAAATAGGTTATAATCTCTTGTAAACAAACACATACAAAAATATTATTTTCTAAACAATTCTCTTAATTATACTCTCAATTTCTCTTTTTTATATTTTTGTAATATGGTATCAGAGCCTTTACTGTAATATTTTTTTTGGGCTTCTGTTTTTTTGGCTTTGAAATTATGTTCAAAAAAAAATCTCAAATAATTTTCTTCCTCAAATTATTATTCTCATTAATATTTTTGTTTTGTAAAACCATCTTTTCATTGAAAATCATCTCCTATACACGCCCCGATACACACTCTGATTCCATGCTCTAATTGGCAAACTCAAGTTGAGTTTGAGGATGGATGTTAGCATAATTAGCTCCTTGATTCTAAGCTGTTTTATTCCTAATTAGTTATACATATTGTAATACCCCCAACACTATATGAGTCACATGTACGAAGGAGTTTATGAGCTATATGTTATATGTGATATGTATGTGATTAAGCTCATATGGATATGTAGAATGAGATTTAGTTATGTGCATGTGTTAGAAATGTTTCCCTTGAGCTAATTAACATTCAAATGACATGATGGAGAGAGTGGTGAATTTGAAATGATTGCTAATTGAAGGAATGCATGTACCATTGGACTAGAGGTTAGTTAAGAAGTATGCATGCCAAAAACGAAGATTTGGGTGTTAAACAAAAGGGGACAGCCCTGAATTTTGGTGCACAGCCGTGCCAAATTTTTTTAGTCTATTTGGATTTTTTCCAACTGACCTAAGTGCATTAAATGCATCCAACTACCCTCTTACATGATATTTGACCCCCAACCATTAAAAATTCTGAACCAAACACTCCATTTTCTCATCTTTCTTCACTCTTTCTTCTTTTCTCTCAATTCTAAACATCTATATGGGTGATTCTTCAAGTGAGTTAGGATTTGGGTTATTAGCTTCAAAAATTGTTCTTCCAAGATATTAAGTGAAGTGAAAAAGTCAGATTTGTATAAGTTTTTTTAATTGATTTTGAGTTAATATTGAGTAGGAGTTGAGTTGTTATTTAGGTTTTAAGTTGAGATTTGATGAGTTAATGATGAATATATGAGCTATATTAGTTTGTTTGTGATATTTATTATAGATTTGTTGAAGGGATAGCAAATAGAGGAAGTTAAGGTTAAATGAATCCTTCTATTGAATCTAAGTTAAAGATTTGATTGGTAAATGAAATTGTATGTGGTTAATTAGCTTAATTAAGCTCTTTATTGCGAATTATTGATGAGATAGCAATAAAAGGGAAGCTAGAATATGTGAGTTTTCTTATTGAATTTAAGTGAAGAATTGATGAGTAAATAAATGTGTACATGATTAATTAGCTTGATTTTGATAGTTATTGTTAAATTGATGATGAGATAGTAATTAAAGAAGAGTTAGAGTTATATTGAAATTGAATTAGAATTTTATATTTGGTGAAGTCATTTGTAATTGTAAGCCAAGATTAAAAGTTGAATGAGTTCATTTATGTGAAATTCATTGATTTTAGAGATTAAAAGAGACCAAGAGGAGAATGAAAAATATGATGATTGCCATCTCTAGTATGTGATGTGAAGGAAGAATTCATGAGAATGGAAGTACTATATGAATGAGGTGAGTGAAAAATATATTGTTATTTATTGTGTTTTGAATTATTGAACATTATTCTTTGTAAACCACCTTGATGTGAAACTCTAAGTTTTGAGTCCATCCATTATTTGCTATTCGTTCATTGTTCATTGACGTATTACAAATAATGTCATTTGAATTCCATGTTACATATAATCATTGAAGTCTCTTGTCATTTGTTTTCATGAAATTCTATATGTCATTGAAAAATTTATAATGAAATCATTGGCATCATTGTTACAAGTCCATTGATATCTCTAAATGAGAATTATTAATTAATTGAAATCCATCTATAAGGAAATCATGTGATATTACATTTGACATGTTATTTGAACATTGATTTGAGAAATTTCGAGTTTTAAAGCAAAAATCTCCGACTAGGGGTGTCAAAACGTGTTGGTGGGTCGTGTTCGTGTCGGGTTGATATACTCAGGTGACACGATTAGGGTCAACACGAACACGACCCATTTATTAATCGTGTCACCCTAACACGACACGAAAATTAAACGGGTTACA
>CATKHJ010314314.1:0-14043 GCA_949750685.1 Vernicia montana
AAGCTAATTTTAATATTTTACAATTAATTAATTTTTATTTAATTTTATAAATGGAAAATAAATTATGGAACGCTAACAAACTAATATTGATTAAATTAAATTAAGCCTAAAATTAAACATTATTTTTTTAGTATCTAAAATAATTCATAATAGTATTTTAGATAAAAATCATGAATATATATTTTTAAGTAAATCAATCTCTATGAGTCTATGTTAATGATAATTATTATGAATTTCTAGGAAATCCTAAATTATGAATTTCATATCTTTAATTAAATTTTAATTATTATTTATTATTTAAAATATTTGATTATTTAAGTATTTGATTATTTATATTATTTGATTATTTCAGCTAATATATTACTTAAAACTTATGGGCAAAAAAATATATTTATATACTACTTAAAACTAATATATAATTTTCTTATAATCAATTTCCAACATTTTATACAAATTATTAGCATATTGCAAATATTTTCTTATTAATAATGTATCATAAAAATATTAATTAATAAAAAAAATATTTTTAAATATTAAAATATTAGATTATATAAAACTAACTAAATTTTAATTTAAAACTTTATTAGTATCACATGAATATAATTACAATTAAAATGACAATATTATTGAACTTACATATTAATACATCATATTTTCTTATTATCACTCATTAATTAATCATAACATATATTAAAAGTTTTTTTTTTCTAAAATATATATGTAGTGAATTTAAAATGTTTAATTGTATATGTTGTTATATCTTAGTGTTATTAAAACTTAATCTATATTATATTACTAATTTTTTATTAATACAAATTTAATAAACCTAATATTTAAATAAGTTGTATAAATATCAATAGTTATATATATTTATAATTATAGATTTATAATTTATCTAATTTTTTTTTATATATAATTTGATAATTGATATAATGTTATGTATAATCTTATAATTTTTTTTGTTATATATATATATTATTTAATTAGCATTACTTATATATTATAAATCAAAAATTAAAAAATTTCGATTATTTCGATCCAATTCAATTCGGTTCGAATTTACGTTAATATCTAGAACCGTATCAAAATATTTCACTTGGTCTAGTTCGATTGGGAAAAAGTCAAAAAATTAACAGTTCAATCCAATTTTAAATATTTTCGATCCGATTATTCGATTTAATTTGAAATTTTTAATATTCGTGCTTACTTCTAATTATAAACGTAAAAATTTGATTGCCCCACTACTCAAATGGGCTAAACCATGGGTCGGATATATATATATATATTAAATAGTCCAAGAAATAATAATCATCACCACAAGACTCCATAGTCTCCCTTTATATTGGCCTCCTCCAAACAACCATCATCACCTTGTCGGCCTCTTTAACCTCCATTTCTCCATTTCTCTTCCACTTCCACAAAAAACCCTCTCTCTCTTCCTCTCTTGCGAAGCATCTCCATCTCCAGGTGCTCAGTTTCTCAATTGGGTATCAAAAATTGTACCATGAAACACCATAACCAAGAACTAATCACTCTTCAAAGAACCAGTAGCTGTAGTACCAGAACCACAAAATCAAAAATCATCCCATCTAATTACATGTTGAGATCTTCATCAACACCATCTTCCAATATTCCCATTCCTGAACACGAACACGTCTCCGATAAACTCCTTGTCCGGCGAGACTCTCGTTCTCCTCCGGTCTCTTTACAACCACTCACTAAACTCCATTCAAGATTCTCATCTCTTCTCCGTTCTTTATTCAAGATTGTTACTTTCCCTAATTTAATCATCCCCACTTGTAAATGGCTTTCTCTTCCTACCCATCTCTCCATAACTCCTTCTCTTGGCCGGAAAGTCACCGGAACTCTTTTCGGTCACCGTCGCGGCCATGTCAGTTTCGCCGTCCAAGAAAATCCGAAATCTGAACCGGTTTTATTGTTAGAATTAGCTATGTCAACTTCCATGTTAGTAAAAGAAATGTCTTCGGGTCTAGTTCGGATCGCTCTTGAGTGCGATAAAGTTTCGGTTTCGGGTTCGGGTCAGGCGGTTCGGTCTGGGAAACTGTTTAATGAACCAATGTGGACTATGTATTGTAATGGGAAAAAGTGTGGATATGTAGTTTCACGCGCTTGCACGGAGCTTGATTTGCACGTGCTTAGTACCGTTCAAAGTGTTTCCGTCGGAGCTGGAGTTATTCCGATGGTGGAGGATGACCGGAAAAGGAGTGAGTCAGAGGGCGAGTTACTGTATATGAGAGCTAAATTTGAACGAGTTGTAGGTAGCCGTGACTCGGAGGCATTTTATATGATGAATCCAGATGGAAATGGAGGGCCTGAACTTAGTATATTTCTTTTGAGACTATGAAAAAAGAAAAACTAGAAAGAAAATTTCAAAAAAATAAAAAATAAAATACACAGTAAAGAAAAAGAAAAGAGTATTATTGTTGGGATTTATTTTTATTTTTTTTGTTTTTAAATTAGGTATTGTAATGTGGAGATGTTTGTTTAATTAATTAGTGACATATATATAATGTGTATGAGAATGTTCTTTTTCCCCCTTTCTTTCCTTCTATAATTTGTAATTTTAATATAGATGGTGTATTCAATTAAAATTTTTATAGACTTTTTTTTAAAGTAAATTATTTTTGCAGAATTTATAAATTTTTAATGATTTATATGAAATTTATAAAGTTATGAATGACTTTCAAAGATTTTATTTTAAAAAAATTTTATAGACATTAATAGATTTTAGTTACAAAGGAAAGAGAATACTCAAAAAAATACAAGAATACTAAACTGCCATTAATTCTCATTTGCATAGGAACTCTCTTTAATCAGCTCACACTTACTTTGTTACTTTACAAAATAGACAAAATATAATCAGAATGACATTAAAAAGTTCTTATTTTTAGGTTATTTTAACTTATTAATGTTATATAAAATATTATTGACATTAAAAAGTTCAAATAACAAAAATTAAGATGTAAGATTTGTAATGAAACAAATATTTTATTGCAATTATAAAAAAATAAAACCACATTAATAATGATAAAAAAAACAAACATATTACATATGATTAGTCAATTAAATAATTAATTTAAAATTTACATGATAATTCTATATATTTTTTTATGTATATAAATTGCATATTCTATCTAAAAGAATAAAAAAATTAATGAGAATTTTTTAAAAATTATGTTTATATTTAAACTATTTGTAAAGATTAATTTAATTAATAATTAATTGTATTTAGGCACCCACCTGTTAACATATTTCTATCAACTATAGGTTTATATGTTGTGTGTGTGTGTGTGTTTTTTTTTTTTTTTCTTTTTTGAAAGTTGTGAAATATTTTATTTTATTTTTTATATGTGGTTTTAAAAAAAAAGTCGGCTGAAATCTTGAAAGGAAGTGAAAGAAAATTATGAAAATTTTTTATTCATACCATACATAAAAAAAAAAAGTTAATGAAAGTATACAAAAATCTATTATTTATAAAAGTTATAAAAGTCAATGACTTTTTGAATACCAGTTAACTTTTATAAACTTTATAAAAATTATAATTGAATACTCATGATTTATATAGATTTTTTTAAAATTTTTAAAAATTATTATTGAATACCTCTTGACTTTTATAGAATTTTTAAAAGTCATTATTGAATACCCGTGACTTATTAAGTTCATAAGAATCTTTAATTCTCTTAATCAAATACATCATGTATCTGTTTTGTAAGAATTTAGATATTTTACAAAACAAACTTCACTAGCTAGTTCAAGTTATTTGTGGCATGTGGGCAGTGACGAATTGCGCCCTTAATTTTAAGAATTAAAAAAATTAT
Organism: Vernicia montana; assembly: GCA_949750685.1. Classification (NCBI taxonomy): domain Eukaryota; kingdom Viridiplantae; phylum Streptophyta; class Magnoliopsida; order Malpighiales; family Euphorbiaceae; genus Vernicia; species Vernicia montana. Next base: position 3,840 of record CATKHJ010314314.1, read on the forward strand.
ATATATATATATATTAAAAAAAATTTATTGCCCTCTTAAAATTTTTGTTTGACCTCCTTATATTTTTTCTAAAGAATTGAATTGATAAAAAAAACTTTTAAATAGAAAAAAAAAAAAACAAACAAACAAACTTTTTGTCTTCCGTTTACAAAGAAAATATATAACTCAAATTCTTTATTATAAAGAGTTATCTCATAAAACAAGAGTCCAATAGACTCTTTATTCTTTAAATAAAAAGTAAAGAGTTGGTTTAATTTCATTATTTATTCCAATTTTAATTAATGCATTTCAAGTTTCTGTACACTTTATTAATTGATTTTTTGAATTTATAAAGAAAAATATAGGAAAAGTAATGAAATAAAAAGAGGGAAAAATGGTATAAAAAAAAGGAAGGAAAAAATAAATTACAACCATTAATATTTATGAAAAAAATCAAAATAAAGAAAAAAAATATAAAGAATCCATTGGATTTAAAAAAAAATTCCACTCTTTATATTTAAACATGTTCTTTATCATATAAATGATGCTCTTTAAAATAAAAAGTTCTATTGGAGATGCTCTTAGAGTATTTTAACTATTTAGTTAATTTATTTATCTTAGAGAATGTTTGATAATACTATTCAACATTTAGGTAGTGTTTGATAATACCATTTAACACTTAATAATTTTAAATTATTTGGTAACGTGCGTCTTAAAAGTCTTAATTAAACTAAAAATTATTTAAAATGATAAGTCAAATTTTTTAACTTAAAATATGGACTGAATATTATAAGTGATTAAATTTTTAAATATTTTTATAATTTAAAAATTATATCACCTATTTTATTCAACACTTAAAATTTATTACTTAAATTTTTAGCATTTAATTTTCAGTTTTATCAAGTATCACCTTAAAATTAAAATTTTCAGCATTTAATTATTTTAAATTATTTAATAACGCTTGTCTTAAAATTTTCAATTAAACTAAAAATCACTTAAAATGATAAAATCAAAATTTTTAACTTAAAATTTACACTAAATGCAATAAGTGATTAGATTTTTAAATATTTTTACAATTTAAAAATTATATCACTTATTTTATTCAACACTTCAAATTCAATACTTAAATTTTTAACACTTAATTTTCAGTTTTACCAACACAACCTTGGTATATGTTGCATTAGTTTTTTTTTTTTTTTTTAATTTTTAATTTTTAATTTTTTTATATAAGAATTATATTTTGCCCCCTTAAATTAGAAATTTGGCTTCGCCCATGCTTGTGGGATAATTGAAAGAAAAGAAAGAATATATAATTGAGAAAATTGTGTCTAGTTGGTAAGTAGGTGTAATATACTCCAATTTTTGGTGAGAATTTTATTTATGAAGCTAAATTATAAGAGTGCTACATTGTAATCATAAGATGGGAACTCGAAAATTATATTATTTGTTGATAGATATACTACTATTAATATATATAAATATTCATATGCTTATTGTTATAAATATTCATTTAGTCTTCATAAAATAATAATGTTTAAGACTGAATATTTGGTGCAACTACAAGTTAATGACAATTCAAGTTGAAATTAAAAAAATTATATCGTGAAAAAGAAAGTCTCAATAAGATTAATTAAAATCAAGGAATTTAAGAACCAAATATATAGGCTAAGGCTATACATTTAAAAAAGAAATTAATATATACACAAAGTCAAATATGTTTATATATATATATTTTTTGAAATCCAAATACTCGCATTAATAGGAAATTTCAATAGCTATACGAAATTGCACTTATTTAAAGTGTTTAGTTAAGATTTTACAATCATCAATAACTAAGTGAAAACTAGATTGTCTTGTAAAATCTCTAATACCCTCAATCACTTAAAGGGCATCAGATTCAATTATGCACTTATCTACTTGCTGTCGTTTAATCCAAGAGAGAGCCTCTCGAACACTGATGCCTGATGGCTTCCGCTTCCCTAGCATGTTTATATTAATTCCACATAAATTAATGTGTATATACTATATTTTTTACTTATTAATCAAAATTGCTTTATTTTTTTTTCATTTATTTTTTTTTTGTTGTTGTTGGAAAACTATAGTTTAGAGAGAAGGCTAGAAATCTTAATGGTTAGACAAGTCTTAATTAGTTTCATTTTGATTATGTGAGGTCTCACCCGAACGCCCCTCATCTCGCTCGGAAAAATGCCTTATGTCTTAAGAAAAGACTAAGCGATTTTTAAGGGAGGTTAAAGTACAGGTTTCGGTGTTCACGATTGTAAGCGGTTATCGCCTTAAAAAATTGATTTTTGATTTTTGAAAGTGATTCGGGAGTCGCCACCCTAATTTATTTAGATGGAAAATTAAGGAAAAACTCATTTTGACTCCAATTTATTAATTTTTGATTAATTTATCCGGAGATAAAGTCACTAGTCCTTGAACCAGGTTAAGTTCGGAGACTAGATTTTTAGTTAAAATAATCTCAATTTGACTTTTTAGTTTAATTTGACTTGAAAATTGATTTCATGGATGACAAGTATTAATGACGATTTATAATGCATGATCATAGCATATTTATGAAATATATGGAAAAATAAAGAGCGAGTATTTAAACATCCATAAACAAATGTGAGTATTTCCTCTAGCCTTTATGGGTACTAGGAAAATCACAAAATCGCTCATTTACTCCAAAAATAATTAACTAATTGTTTTAATTGAAATTTTACAAAAAGAATATAAATTGACATTTGCATGGAAAATAAAAGAGGGAAGGGGATTGATTGAGATTTGGATTTGAGACTTGAATTTAGATTCCAAGTGTGCCTACATACCCCACTGAATGGGATCAAAACTCACGTAGTTCGTTCCACTATGAGGTGGAAGGGGGTTTAAGGATTGGTCAAATTTGATTAGTTTGATTTGGTTTGGGATTTAAGTGAGAGAAGATGATTATACCTTCTCTTTAAGGGGACTTTGAGTGGGCGAAGTGATTTTATGGATCAAAATTCTGTTTTATCGATTTTAATTTAGAAAAAAGGATTAATTTGGTGACTTGATTGCTTAATTACCTAACTTTAATTAATTAAAAGGATTAATTAATCAAGTTGAGTGAAAACTAATTGAATAATTAATTAATTAATTAAAATTAATTTTTAATTAATTAACTAATTTAAAGTGGGCAGAGACTAATTAAAAAAATAATTAATTAATTAAAATTAATTTTTAATTAATTAATTAATTAGGATTACTCAAAATGAGTATGAAAAATAATTAGAGAGAGAGAAGAGAGCAATTGGATAGCAATCAACAAGAGTTCAAATGTGTAATTTGAAATGGTGAGGAGATGGGTATTTATAGGGATAGATGGGGGTTGGAAAAGACCAAAAAGGATCAAAAAAACAGAAAAAAGGAGAGGTAAAGTTAAAAATTCGAAAAAAAAGTGAAGGACCGCAAAAAGTCATGGCGGACATGCGTGTGATACATGTGTGTCCGTGAGACCGGCCAGCGGCGTCTGGCGGACACGCCGCCACGTCCGGCGGACGTGTCAATAAGGAGCTAACACGTCAGCCCTGTACTAACGCATCTGACGCTGATGTGCGTCAAGCGTGTTAGTGCGGACGAGCTAGATGGCCGGCGGCGTCCGCAGGCCTGGTGGCGCGTCCGTCGACACCCCTAGCGGACGCCGCCAGGAGTCCCCGCAGACACGCGGGCACAGCTTGCAGACGTCCACGAGTCGTCTCGGGTTTTGAGCTTCGGTTCGATTTTCGGGTCAGTTTCTGAAAATTTCGGGTCAGTTTTCGGGATATTATGAAGTCTGAAAAATTACCGATCAGTGGCGGTGGATCCAAAATTAATTATCGGACAAATTGACAGTCAGTTTTGAGAAAAATTTGATCAATTTTAAAAAGGTGTTGTCTGGTACAGAAAGTCCGGTCGAAGTTGAAAAAGTGTCAGTCTCCTTATAATATTATGCATGAAAATCCATTTTTTCAAGGAGGTACCCTACCCGCTAACCGGCTAGCGGAACCGCCGTACCGGCTCTGTATAGCGCATGAAATTTAGTAAGTGTCAAATTGCAGCAACATTTTAAGGATGTAAAATTAAGAGTTCACATATTGCAAACACAATAACAATTAACAAAATTAACTTACATTTTTATTTTAAAATTTACAATGTAAAAAAATATACTTCTTTATAATTATTTTAAATCAATCAAATTATATTGAAAATGTTTAAAGGGAAGAAATCATCAAAAATTAAAATTATTGAATAAAATCTAAAATTTATAACTTTTGTATACCTATTAGAAAAACATTGAGTATTTAATTAGAGTTTTTCTTTAAATATATTTATGTATTATATATAAATAATTAATATATTAATAATTAATAATTAATAAAAATTAAATATAGTACGGTATTAATTTATATAATTATAAATTTAGTTTCAATTTTTTATCGCACCCTTACTAAATTTTCTTGTTCAGCCCATAGTAAATAATTATTATTATACTACTAACTCACTGGGGTTAATGGGCATTAAATTAATATTTATCCTAAATGACCTTTTCATATCCCTTATTAGCAACTTTTCCTTTAGTTGCATGCATGATCAAATATTGCGTATAATTAATAATTCAATATTTCAGTTTACAATCATGCCTATAAATTAATTCATCCAGAAATCTCTCTTGGAAAAGGAAATGAATATATTAGAGAGAACGCATTATTGTGTCAAATAATATTTTTTTTTTACATATTATTAAAAGTTAAAAATGTAAAGTTAATACAAATATTATTTAATATATATAATCTCCATAAAAATATTATAACATTCTTTTTTTTTTTTTAAGTATTGGGAGGGGAATCGAACTTGAGTTTAATATCTAAATCAGTTATATTTACTGCTAAATTATACATAATTAATTTATTGTCTAACTTTTGTACTAATTTATTGTCTCAACTGATGTGACATCATTACATTAAAAAATATTTTATACAATACACTTTTAAAAAGAAAATGTGACAAATAAGATAATGACACATCAATTAAAATAGTAAGTTAGTACAAAATGTTAGGTTATATAGCATTTTCGATATATCTATATATATATATATATACATATATATATATATATATATACATATATATATATATATATATATATATATATGTTCCCCACCTTGACAATCATAACATAGAGGAAGAGAGTTCAATGTTGAGTATGTAAAAGCCTAATAACTTGGTGATGAGTTTCCATTTATTAGTGTTGGGAATTAAAAATTCTAATTCTAATATTTCTCATTTTTTTAGAAATGGTAATTTTCTCTGTTAGAGGAGAAAATATGCATGAAAATATGTATAGTGCAGTGATATTTTATAATTATAACAGATTGACTTGTATCAATATCAATTAAAAATTTTCCTTCATTTTGTGGTTGTACAAGTGGATTGAAACTATATATTTCTATAGATTTATTGGAAATAAAGTTGCCAAATGAGACGAATTAGATCAAACAATTTTGAATGTCACTTTTTTGCTGAATAAATATCGAATTAGAACAATACTGCAGCTAATAATTTGAGAAAAATAATAAAGATAATTTGGACACATAGATTTTATATGGAAAACCCCCAAATAAATTAGGGTAAAAACCACGGATAATGATAGAAGAATTTTCACTATGAGAAAATAGGAATTACAATAGTATAAGGAGAAAACAATTTAAATTCTCTCTTAATAATTTCATTCTCTCTTAATAATTTCTTTCTCTCTAACTCTCTATTTCTCTCTCTTGTTTTTGGGATGATAGCACCATGCTTGTTCTTGCCTATTTATAGACAAGAACAAGTACCACCATATGGCCATTTAAAAGGCCACGTCCATGACAATCCTATCATACAATTTTACTTGGCCAATTTTGCTCCAACAATTTGTGATGATTGAATATTTTGTCCATGTCATGGACATGTTGTCCACTAAACTTGGACAATATTGCTTGGGCCATTAACAATCTCCCACTTGAAGATTTAATTAAGGATCAATTAATCTTCACATCGTTCTTTCTTCCTTGCCATCCATGTTGCTTATGTTTCTGCTAGGGCAGTAGAGGATAGATACCGCATAAACTTGTCAGTATTGACTGCCTTTGTTATAAAATCTGCTAGGGTGTCTTTGGTATGAACTTTCTGCATATCCACAGTTCCTTCTTCCACTTTCTCACGAACGAAGTGGTACTGGACTCGATTGTGCTTCGTTTTTGAATGAAAAGCTGGATTTCTTGCCAGATGCAAGGCACTCGGACTGTCACAAAACAGAGAAATCTTTTCCTATTTGTGCCCGAGTTCTTCCATTATCATTTTCGACCAAACTGCTTTTTTACTGGCTTGTGTAATCGCTACATACTCTGCTTCTGTTGTTGACGTAGCCACAACTGACTGCAGTTTTGAAACCCAACTTACTGCTCCGCTAGCAAGAATAAACACATAACCTGTGGTGGATTTGCTTTTGTCCAAATCACCTGTATAATCTGAGTCAACATATCCTCTGACAGTAGATTCTGATCCTCTATAACACAATGCAACATTTGAGGTCCCCTTAATGTATCTTAGGATCCTCTTCACTGTACTCCAATGCTCTCTACCAGGATTTGCCATGTACCGACTAACCACTCCTACTGCATGTGCAATGTCTGGTCTCGTACAGATCATAGCAAACATTAGACTTTCCACTGCTGATGCATACGGTACTCAAGACATCTCCATCCTCTCTGCTTCATTGCTAGGACTCATACTGGAGGATAGTTTGAAATTAACAGGAAGTGGGGTAGAAATTGGCTTACAATCTTGCATATTGAAGCGTCGCAAGATCTTCCTCAAATAATTCTTTTGACAAAGCCAAATCTTCCTATTATTTCTGTCTCGGTGAATTTGCATCCTTAGAATCTTATTTGTCGGTCCCAAGTCCTTCATTTCAAATTCCCTAGCCAATTGTGCCTTCAATTCTTTAATACGATCATTGCTGGGGCCTGCTACCAACATGTCGTCTACATACAATAGTAGAATAATAAAATCATTATCACCAAACCTTTTGAAATAAGCACAAGGGTCTGCATTTAATCTATTGTATCCAAAGCTCATGATGAAGGAATCAAATCTCTTATACCAATACCTCGGCGCGTGTTTGAGGCCGTATAGAGATTTGTTCAACTTGCAAACCAATTTCTCATTTCCATGTTCTTCAAATCCTTCTGGTTGGAGCATATAAATTTCTTCTTCAAGATCTCCATGAAGAAAAGCAGTTTTCACATATAACTACTCTAAGTGTAGGTCACGAGTAGCACACATTGCTAAAACTACTCGGACTGTATTAAGTCGAATCACAGGGGAAAATATCTCATTGAAGTCAATGCCTTCTTTCTGAGCATACCCTTTTACCACCTTTCTTGCACGATACCGCTCCACTTGATCATCACTATTTCGTTTGATCTTGAAAACCCATTTATTACCAATAAGCTTTCTTCCTTGTGGTAACGACACAAGCTCCCAAGTTTTGTTCTTATGAAGAGCTTCAATTTCTTCTTGCATTGCTGCAGTCCACTGAGATGCATCTGAACTATTCATCGCCTCTTGAAGATTTGATGGTCCACCATCTTCAGTTAGAAAATAGTATGCAACATTGCTCTCCATAAGATAATCAGACTGCCATGTTGGTGTTTTTTTTTCACGAGTCGACCGTCGAACTTCTATAGTTTCAGTCTCAACTGGTTCTTGTTTCTCAATTTCCGGTGTTGCTTCAGAAGAATCTTTTGAATCAAACTCTTTTTCCACCTGTACCATTGTAGTTTCTGGACCTTCTTTCAAACTACTACTATCACCTTTCTCTTGTAGTTTTCCTTCTGCAAATATAACATCCATGCTGATCACAACCTTATGGGTAGTGGGATCCCATAGGCGATACCCCTTCACTCTATCAGCATAACCCAGAAATATGCATTTTTTGGATTTTGGATCTAATTTTGTAGTTTCTTGGGTGTTGTACATCACGAACACAGGACTTCCAAATACATGGAGGTTCGAATAATCAACAGGCTTTCCTGTCCACATCTCCATTGGTGTTTTCAACTCAATTGCAGTTGATGGTGACCGATTGATCACATAACAGGCGATGTTGACTGCTTATGCCCAGAATATTTTTCCCAGACCTGCAGCTCCTAACATTGCCCTTGTTCTTTCCAACAGGATTCTGTTCATCCGCTCTGCCACTTCATTTTGTTGAGGAGTGTATGCCGTAGTGAACTGTCTTTTTATGCCTTCTTGATTATAAAATTCAGCAAACTCATTGCCGGTATACTCTCCTCCATTATTTGTCCTCAAACACTTGATCTTTTCCCCAGATTTAAGTTCTACCCGCGCTTTGAACACTTTGAAAACTGAAAAGACATCTACCTTTCCCTTGATAGGATACACCCAATATCTCCTGGAATAGTCATCTATAAATGACACAAAGTACTTTGCTCCTCCCAGGGACAGAACTGGTGCTTGCCATACATCAGAGTGAATCAATTCTAGAACTTTCTTGCTTCTAGAATTTGATGTGTTGAATTTTATCTTGTGTTGCTTGCTTGTAATACAATGCTCGCAAAAGGGTAAGGAAACCTTTGTGAGTCCCGGAAGTAGATTTTTCTCTGCAAGAATTTTCATTCCTTACTCAGACATATGCCCAAGTTTGTAATGCCACATCATCGCAAATCTGTCATTCAAACTACTCGAAGCAACAAATGCTTCCCCTTTCTACACAGTCTCTCCCATCAGTATATACAAGTTTGCAACCTTCTTATGACCTTTCATAAGTACAAGCGCACCTCGGATTATTTTCTTAATCCCATTCTGGGTTTCGATCTTACACCCAAGATCATCCAGTTGTCCTTCAGACAACAGATTCTTCTGCGAGCCCTCCACATGTCGCACATTTTGAATAGTGTGAATTGTCCCATCATACATCTTCAGCTTGATGGTTCCAATATCGACGATCTTTAAGGCATGATTATCCACCGTGTACACAGATCCTCCTGAGATAAATTCATAATGATGGAACCATTCTCTCCGAGAGATCATATGCCAGGTAGCCCCTGAGTTAAAACACTAGACATCAGCTAAATTCTGTCTGCCTGTATCAGTCACCGCCGCTTCATAACATAGAGCATTGCCATCACCTGAATTGTTTGCTATATTTCCTTGAGGATTGGAATTTTTGTTTAAATTCCAACAATCTTTCTTCATGTGACCCTTCTTGCCACAATAGTAGCATTTTATATTTTTCTTACTCCTCGATTTTGATCTTCCCTGATTATGGCTCCCACTGGAGCCACGTTCTGTTGATCTTCCTCTCACCATCAATGCCTTCGCTTGTTGCGAACTGGCCAACCTGTCCTCCTTGTTCTTGCACCGACTTTCTTCTTCTAGAACTGCGGCTGCAACATCATCGAAGACTAGATAATCCGTGAGGATATTATTTGTTAAATTGATGATGAGTTGATCATACGAATCAGGTAGACTTTGGAGTAGAAGTTCAGCACGTTCATTCGGCTCTATTTTAACTCTCAACGATGTAAGCTGAGAAAATAGAGTATTCAAAGTATTCACGTGCTCTGTTATCGAAGTAGATTCTGACATCCGAAAAGTGTACAGTTTCCTCTTAAGAAAAATTTTATTGATGGAGTGATTTTGACTCGTACAACTTGTTGAGATGATTCCAAATCTCTTTTGCCGTCTTTTTCTCTTCTATGCTCGACAATACCCTATCTGCTAATGCCAGATGAAAGTTTGCTATAGCAATTCCATCCATCTCATTCCACTTATCACCTGTGAGTTCCGCTGGTCTTTCACTGATAGCCGCAAGGCAATTATCTTTTCTCAATATTGCCTTCATCTTCAATTTTCACAGTGAGAAATTTCTCCCATTGAATTTCTCAATCTCAAATTTTGCCGCCATTGCTTCTATCACAGTCTGCTTTGAGCAAAACTAGCTCCCACTATTTCACGTGAATAGTACTGTATACTGGAACAGTGACTGTAGTCCGTGACCAGTACACCAGGTAAGTTCTCAGGAAAGAGGTGGGTCACAATAGACATACTTAAATACCAAGTCTTTCCTTAGCCAGAACTTTTCCTAGATATGCACTTTCACACTACCACACTTATTTCTAGCTACGCTCTGTATGAA